>BPTQ01000002.1:106057353-106139988 GCA_019973895.1 Chrysanthemum seticuspe
CCTTCCCTGTATGTATATATATATATATATATATATATATATATATATATATATATATATATATATATATATATATTATGTTAATTCGGTTATCGGTTCGGTTCGTTTTTTATTTTGCTAAAACTTTAACCGAACCGATAACTGAATATTTAGTTCGGTTCGGTTTAATTTCGGTTCGTTTCGATCGGATTTTTGTTTTTTGTTTTTTTGAGGGTAAAACCCGAAATCTGCACACACCTATTACTGGCAACTAAAAAGTCCATATCAACGTGCTAACTGTTAAAGGATAAGGATAAGTCCAAGCCCGGTTTGTGGGTTTAGGGTATTAGGGTTTCACTATTATAAATAGTGGATGATTAATAAAGATTAACCTACGGGTTTCAATGTAAACATACGGTCTTACATGGTATCAAAGCAAAACCTTCGATCCAAATTACCGATCACTAAACCCTAAGTTTATTTATTTATTATTATTATTATTTTTCTTTTCGTTTCCTGTTTGTCGACCAAAGAGTTGTCCACGAAAACTAATTGGTTTAAGACTTGTTTAAGCTAAATTAGACTTAATACAAGTGAACATTAAAAGGTTAAAATATGGGTTTTAGACTTTCGGGTCGCTAACGATAACGGAATATTACAATGGCTTTTTGGAAAGTTTGTGCACCGTTCGGTAAAATGTAAGTATGTTTATTATGTGAACAACATTTTACATTCGTTTAGTTAAATGAACGAATATGAAGAAAAGTCTCTTCCATTCATTTATGTTTGTGAACGTCCGCTTATACGTTCGTTAATATTTGTTCATGTTCATTTATTTGCTTATGTTCCTATATCATATATTTTTATCATTTACTTACAAATGTATTTTGGTTAGACAACAATAAAACTTATAAAAACAATGTATACTTTATGTTTGTTTTCTTACACTTAATTGTGTTCGTTCGTTTACATTTATTTAATGTATAAACGAACGAACATGAACAAACTCATTCTTAATAAAAGAACATAAACAAACTCATTTATTCTTTATTTCATAAGTAAAAGGGCTGACCCTGTTCTGCACAGCCCAACATTGAAAAGCCCATAAGCCCAAACAAAAACCCTAAAACACATCATATAACAACACTCTCACCCTCATTTGTGCCTCCTCATTTTTGTATCAACCATTCTAAAGAAAAGATGCCGGCTGGACATGGGTTGCGATCAAGAACAAGGGACTTGTTCGCAAGAGGGTTTAGGAAGAAGGGTACGATTCATTTGTCAACATACTTGAGAACATATCATGTTGGTGATTATGTTGATGTTAAGGTTAATGGTGCTGTTCATAAAGGTATGCCTCATAAGTTTTACCATGGTCGTACTGGTCAGGTCTGGAATGTCACCAAGCGTGCCATTGGTGTTGAAATGAACAAACAGGTATACACTTTTCTTTTAATCTTTCATTAGATTTATTATGTGTTTCTATGTACTCTGTTAGTATTGGAAGTCTTTTTTAAATGTGTTTCAAGGAATGTGGTGATTATGCTTTTTAAGGGTGTTGGTTTAAGCTTATTATCTTATGTTATATCAGCTTGGTTTTCCTAAGCTAAAATTTTCTGGCTTATTTTTGAGATTTATGGGTTTATAAGCTTAATAGGTATTAAAGTGAGCCGGAAAAAATTAGCTTGTAAAAAATAAGCTAAAATTACATAAACTCATAAGCCCACAAATAAGCTTGAACAAACACTTCCTAACTTTCTTGATTTATGTGTTTGGTATGTAATAAGTTGGTTGATTGTTTTATTTGATTTGAAAGTATTGTATTTTAGCAATGGCTATAGAAGTGATTTAGTTAGTGTATATGTTTGTTGGTAAGTGATTAAGAACTTTATTTGTTATATGTTGAGAATTGTAGATAGGATTCGAATATATGTTGCTGTTTGCTTGTATTAAATATGTGAACATTGTTTTAATGTGATTTAGATGTCAATTTGTTAAGGTTTTGCAAGTTTTTGTTATTTGTTATTGTGAGTTGTAGATTGTATTTGACGATGTATTGTGTTTTATTTAGTGTGTGTGTATTGGTTTAAATTTGTAGAAGAATGATCTTATAGTTTTGTTGAAGAGTGAGTTCCTGTTTTTTGGTTAAGGTTTGAGGTGTGTTTGTCCGTGGTAAACAGGTTACTATATCAAGAGTATGATTTGAACGTCTCATTGTGGAGACTGATAGTCAAGTAATAAGTTTGCATATTTTTCTAGGCTCTTGTTTTGTATGCTCATCTTGTCTTTCTTTGTGGTGTTTTTTTTAGTCACCTTTGTTGAGTTCTGAATCTTTCACTTTGTTGAACTTCTCATGTTTTTGCGATATCGTGCTCAAATGTTGCAAGTTGTTCAGTGTTCACTTAGGTGATCACCATTCTCATATCCTTGAGTTTTGAGATCTTTAGCTCTCTAATTGTCTTTGTTTGGTTATTTTGTTCAACAAAAAAACTATATATTTTAATATATTTTTGTATGCTGAATACAGGTTGGTAACAGAATCATCAAGAAGAGGATTCATGTCCGCATTGAGCATGTCATGCCATCAAGATGCACCGAAGAGTTCAAACAGAGGGTTAAGAAGAACGATCAACTAAAGGCTGAAGCCAAGGCAAAGGGTGAGGTGATCAGTACTAAAAGGCAACCACTCGGACCCAAACCAGGATTTATGGTTGAAGGCACCACCCTAGAGACCGTAACGCCCATTCCATATGATGTTGTCAATGATCTTAAGGGAGGATATTAGGTTGAGAACGTGTTTTGGATCTTTTTATCAGTTTATGTTGCACGACATTTATGTGTTTTATGTTCCTTGCCTTTTATTTAGACCGGATATGTGTTTTTGTTGCAAATTAAGTATTGGGTTGACAGTTTTGAAACAATATTACTGAGCTTATGTTGCAGCAACATTTTAATTTGCCTAGATGAAGCTAAATTTTTTTATGCCGGTATTTTCAGTTTATTTTTGTCTATGTGAAAAACCTAGTTACAACTATCATAGATGCATAGTGAAAGACATATCATGTTTTTTATGTGGGATGCTTATTTACAAGCTTATAGACTTCTGATTACATAATTTAGAACCGGTAATACTAGAGAGCAATAAGTTTCTCTTTTTAGCTAAAGAAACTTGCTCATAATGAGTTATTTCAAATTTGTTTAGCTGTAGCTTGTGAACTTTGTTTAGCTGTAGCTTGTGTCTGAGCCCCATAACCACCTGTACATGTAAAGGAAGTTTGAAGTAATCTGATGATGATGTACACATGGTTTTAGCAATAGTTGGATTACGAAAATGTACTATTGAACCTGATCATAAGTCACAAAATAATTGTTAACGATTGTTTGAGTCGGCTTTTGAATTACTTGACGCCTTTTGAATTACTTGAGCTAACCTAAAAGCTTGTCTGAGTCTGCATATCAAGCTCCAAATTTTTGAATGAAATGCAACGCTAGCTTGTTTCAAGTAATGGTGATATTTGTACAAGAGATTGAATCAATCTCAAATCTTTATTAAGTTGAACTCAAGCTCAATCATGAAGAAATGTTGAGGTACAATTTGAATTTTATTGCCTTATCGAACTGAACTCGGTTTTGCAACACTAGTTATAAGAGGTACCTTAATAAAGAACTTGATTGTGGAATAGATATGGGACAGTGCTTAAAAAATATTTTTATGTAGGTGTATATGACTGAAAGATGAATCTGTCTGCAACGTTTGCATATTACTGATAAGCTGCTAGCAGTGTTGTATTAGAAACTAGAAAAAGGAAACAAAAATACAGTCTCACAAATCCAACTAATCAAAACATCAAAGTTTGCTTATGGACATCATCCATGACTGATTTGAAATTTTTAGGGTTTATGGCTAGTAGGCGAGTTATCGTAAATGTACTTGTTTAGCTAGTGATGCAGATTTGGTGTTAGTTTGAAATATAATAACTGATAAATAAAAAGGTTCAGTATCTATTCAAACTAGTTAGTTTAAAAAGGATAGAAAAATCAAAAGCAAAAGCATTTTAAGAAGGTATGTCATCAAGTCACCAAGTGTCAAGAAACATTCATAAGAAGCATCTGCCATCATTTTGATAAAGCTTACAAATGACACTGAAGCTAAAGGAGGGTGAGTAAGCACAAAGAAAAGAATATGTACCGCCAAACTCACTTCTACTAAACTCAAACAAACTGTCTTTCACCTTTCTATAATCCAGTTGCAACAAATTATAATTTGATTAAAAAAACACACATCACAAAGGTGCATTGCGTCATTAGGAATTATGAAAAAAATCGTCTCAAGACATGTGCACATGTTACACAGCAGTTAATTTAGACACACAAACATCTCTTAACGTCATCAGACTACGTGATATGAAACAAGAAACTGTCAATTTTCATAGAACTTATACAATCATCCCTTCAATTATCTAAATCTACTTATGTTTACTTAACTAGCTTAAGAAAGAACAGACACTAATATGGTATTGTCCCTTACACGCACCAAGCGACAATATTACAGCAACACTTGTGACAGACTCACACCTAAACAAGTATATCAGAGGACTAAAATAAATGGTTCTGCATGTCATGGAATTATCAGGCTTATTATACTTCCATGAACAATAAGACTATATAAATTCTAAATCCAAGACTTGCTTGAATCTGCTCTAAAAGTACTTATGGCAACCTACAAATATATTAGTTTTTTAGTATTTGACATTATAATTCCTTCTAATAATATAATCAAATTTGGAGAAACAGACAAATAGTTGTAAAAATCTGATGATTTGGAGTTATTATAAGAATCCTAATTATTGATTTATTACTTACTTTAAAATACTCATCCAAACTAATAACTCTAAAAATACACAACCAAACACCTCCTTACTCAAAATAGGGTCACAGAATAAAGTAGAGGCTAGCAGATTATATAAAGAGTGGAAACAAAACAACCCTTTATATGCATACCTTCCTTAAGCCTAACTATCAAAGCTGAAAATGAAGACATCAATATCATGCAGATTCTTACCTCTGCTGCTCCTAGTTGTTCTCTTTTCAGGTTTCCCCCCTTCTCCACTCCTTTGTGATGGTAAATTTTGTATCCAAATTTCGTAATTCCACCATCAATTAATCGTTTTTTTTAAATAAATATATTTTGGGGTGAACAGCTTGCGCAACCACAACAACCAGAGTCAATGGTGTGGTGCATGCTATCAGAATCCCGGAACACGTGTGTGAAAAGAGGTTTAATGGGAAGAACTGTGAGCTGAAGAGATGCCAACATAGGTGTACCAAACGAGAGCCATTTAGCACTGGAAAATGTAACGGTAACATGTGTATCTGCTCTTATTATTGTAAGCAACCCCCAATATGACCAACAGTCTTTAAGTCTTAACTATCTTCACTGTATGTAAGGTTTCCTATTCTAGAAATAAGATGTTTGATCTGTGTTGGGAGCCCCATATTTTTTTTTTTTTTTTTGTTCCGAATAATTTACCTTTAAGCATTAGATATATGCAACTTCACATTCATGAAACCAATATATACACAAAGAAAAACAGAATGAGGATAAACACTCTGTTGTAAATACATCAATGTCCGGTGTATCGTTAATTAGATATATGCAACTTCACATTCATGAAATCAATATATACACAAAGAAAAACAGACTTGAGGATGAACCCTCTGTTGTAAATACATCAATGTATGGTGTATCGTTAATTTGAATGGTATACTACACATTCATGTTTGGTGACAGCTTTTACATTTTTACTCAAAAATACGTCGCTGGAGTTATATTGAATCAGACACGTCATTTGAATGGTATACGACACATTCATGTTTGGTGACAGCTTTTACATTTTTACTCAAAAATACGTCGCTGGAGTTATATTGAATCAGACACGTCAAATGGGTCGACTGTTTACAACTGAGTTGAAAATAACTCAGCGTGTTCAACTGTTTACAACCTCCTAGACTGTTTAATTAACTGTTTACAACCTCCTAGACTGTTATTAAAAGCCGGATACTGTAAATTTTATGTAGCGTCTAGAATCGTATAATTCAAACTTTCAAAGCAAGAAAAAAATAAAAAATACTAGTGGGTTCGTGTATGACTCATTACTCAACCCGCCCATTTACCACCTCTAAGTCTCTGACCCATATCAAAGAACATTCATATCATGTGCAAAGGTTAAGAAACAAATAACTCTACCAAACTGAGACACGGAAAACGGAATAAAGAGTCATTTTGATGCAATATCAAATTACAAGATGCCATTCATTTCAGTATCTTTGCTTTTCATGTTACACTACATTTAGGCAACTTTGTATCAGTCAGATTACATTTGCTACATCATGGATGGTACCTTGCTGTAAATAATATAACCCACTGCCAGCATCAGAGGCCTTAAACCTGCGGTACAGACGAGAATCAATCCCTAACAGATGTTCGCAGTATTTTCACATCATGGATTGGCCTGAAAAAGATTTAAGACATTGAGAGAGATAAGAAAGAGAGCATGCTATCTAAAAGTAATAAGCGTATGAAACAAACAAATTGCAATCTTGGACTATGTCAAGCACGCCTGTGATAATATTAGTAATCCTGAACCCAATCCTTTTTATTTTCAATGTGTCTTTCTTTTCAGCTGTGTGGTGGCAATACCTAGAAACTATTTGGTGACATATAACAGAAACAAAATTAAGAAGTAGTGTCACTCTCGCGATGACGCTATTGCAAAACATCTAGGTGCCCTATTCTTAAGCTTAGCAACGTAATGACCGTTGTCACTGTTCAAATATTTGCACCAAATTGGTCTTAAAAAAGAATTTACAGCACGATAGTCATGACTCATGAACTCCTATTCAACCCACCATTGTCGGGTCAAGTTAATAACAGAAAGAAATTTGTTTGCCTTTTGTATTATCCGTTTATTATATATTGTGGCATTCTTTCATGTGCCATAACTCTCATTGATGCATTAGCTGAGGTTTGTGGCAGTCACATGAAGTACCGATAATACATTAAAGGCATGCAAATTGAATATTAGAGGAGAGAAAAAGTTCCAACTATGAGTTTCAGTGTAACTCCAATTTGAAACCTTAGTAACAATAGAGAGATTAAGAAAGCAACAGACCTGTCGGTATTATCAGTCTGGACACTGCCAAGTCTCTTGACAATCTCCATTCCTCTACATACTCTTCCAAATATGGTGTGCTTACCTGTCAATATTAAAAATTCACATTTTAACTAAACAAACAAAACTACATTGACTAGTGTTGTGTATTGCATTAGTAAAGAAGATCAAATAATCGCAAAGTTCATGAAGTAGGTGATAGCATCAGTTCATATATGAATTTAATCCAATTTCTTTGGAATGACTAACACCATATATGATATTATGGCGAGTAATAAATGGAAAATGCTAAGAGGCCTTTTATAACGTCAAAAAAAGCAGCAGGCGGTCTGACATGGGGTCAATCACTCAATCGATTGTCCTGCTTTGAGGAACAATATGCCCTTAAGATAGCATGAGTACACTTATTGCAGGCTAGAAGTGCAAACAGCTAACATTTTGCTAAAAAAGAAGCATCCAACAAGATTGCAACAGTTGGTTTGAATAAAAGTAGCAAAATGCTAAAGCAGCCAATGACTTAGACATATTTTCTTCTCAAGCACTTAATGTTTCAAGCATGCTTATAGTAAGTGCACATTCATAAGAAACCTTATAATCTCAATCATCTACATGCCGAAAACACAATATTTACTGTATGTCAATGATGCAAGAAGAATCATATGCAAACTAATGATAGGGTCATCATTGCATGGGCAATACAAAATAGTATCCAAGTCGCTTTAATCAATCTCGTATAATACGAGTGCATAAAGTGACTTGGACCACAAACTTTTCTATTTATTATTAATATGATCATCTATCAGATATTCAGATGCTACTAGTAAACCATAAGTCCATGATATGAACAACAACACTCATATCAAGCATCGGCCAAAAGAAGATGGAGCAAATTGATTAAAATCACAGCTTTACAGATAAAATGATTACCATCAAGTGATGGCGTCGGTGCCAATGTAATAAAGAACTGACTCCCGTTTGTATTTGGACCAGCATTAGCCATAGATAAGATACCAGCTCCAGTATGCTTCAACTTTGGGGTGATCTCGTCCTCAAACTTTGACCTTCGACAATAAATATTCAAAAACTTTGTTCAGGCAATTGCATATACTTGACACAAATCTGTAGACCTTTAAAAATCAATCTGATTTGAATTGTAAATATGCATATGCCTGTGTCTACAAGAACTTGTTCAGTTTTACCGATGCTACAGAACCATATAAAACTTCAATAATCTCAAATGGGCTAATGTCACGAAACAGCAACATACCTAGCTTGGTTGTCCATTTTAGTCAATATACCCAATAACGTCCGGACCTAGTAATTACACTTTCTGATATGGTAGTTTCGTATCGTATGTTAGTGAATGGCCACTAGAAATGATGACTTTGCAAGCTAAATAAGTGACAATGTCAAATAGTCAAAATAATGCAAGTATAAGGTCAGTAACCAACCTATATACATTGTTTAATCACATCAACCCATCTCAATTAAACATATTCACACCTTTTGACGATAACTATCTTATAACAAGCCATTCTCGAGAAAAATGAAAAACTAAATACTAAATCTAAAAAATACATACCCATAAATGGATTCACCACCTCTTCCGGTGCCAGTAGGATCACCTCCTTGAATTATGAAATCCTATATCCAAAAATAAAATAATCCAATTTAATCATACAAACTTAACACCAAGTCAAAAACTTGCCATTACTTACTAAGGTTGTAAACGAACCAAGCGTTAAGCGAATTGTCAGGTATGAAGTTTGTTTATTCATTAAACAAACATTCACAAGATCCTATATTCCTATGTGCGTTTAATTAAATTAACATGCAAGAGCAAAAAGTCCGTTCGCGCCTGTTTGTGTTGTTTGAGTATTAAATACATATAGTGTTTTTTAGTGAAAACAGTTACGACTAAACAGATAAGCACAATCAAAAACGCTTACATTCGTTCATTTTTATAGCACAAGCTCATTTTCTTTACCAATGAACATGAAATCCATTTGTTTCACTGGTTAGACTTAAACGCGTGTTGGGTTCGTTTACATGCCTATTTATTCGGCCTAAAGTTATACGCAAGTGTTTAAAAAAAAGGACATTATTAAGAGGTGTTTGGATCAGCTTATTTTATGGGCTCAACGGCTTATCAAGATTTTAAAAAGCCAATAAGCTCACTTTTTTGGGCTTATGAAGTTAAAAAAAGTAAGCTTATTTGGGTTTTGAAAATCTCGATAAGCCGATAAAATAAGCTAATCCAAACACCCCCTAGGTTTACATACCTTAATGATCCTGTGAAACTTAACATTGTTGTAGTACCCTCTTCGCGATAACTCAAAGAAGTTTTTGCACGTTCTGGGCGCGTGCTTATCGTACAGCTACACAATTTAATTCATCATTAATTAATCAAACAATGAAATTGTAGTAAAAAAATGTGTGGCAGGTAATTAAAATAACTTACCTCGACGGTAAAAGAGCCCATTGATGTTTCGAGTGTGACTTCCGGTGGACCTCCTTCTGGTCCCGGCATGGTTGTTTGGGATGATTCCGGTGAGGGTTCGTTAGGGTTTAAGGTAGCCTAAAATTAGAGTATTGGTTCGGGTCAGGTAGTGGTCACCTGTGAGTTTTTTTATATTCGACCCACATGTACTATTTTGGATCATGTTTGGCTTAAAACTTACGGAGTATTTTGTTAACCTTTTAGAAAGATTTTAAAAATGTTACAAAATCTTTTATATAATAAGAATTACAGTGTTTTTGCAAAATCTTTTTTATTTAAAAAACATTAGTCTAATAGGAGATCTCGATTTTGCCATGTAAACAAAATTGAGCAACATAATTAGTTAATAAAAAGTCAAAATTGAATCCAATTTGGTCAAATAATGCTTGATATCGTTTTACAAACAAATTGTGCATAAAAGTCAACGTGTCAATTCTATGAGAAAATAAACTTAAGAGCTGGCGGGGGTTAAATTTAAAAGACTAGGGGTCAAATATTAAAATTTATAAAAAAATTAACGCTGTCCCAAATTTTACTCCACATATTTTTCCCTTATTCTCTTACCCACTTTCCCAACCCTAAAAAAGTCAAAACATTACTCAAAATTAATTCTGAAACATTACGGTGACCAATTGAAACAACGATTTAGTTTGTTGCCATCACATATCCAACACTAGGATCAAGCCCTTGTCATATCACGATGAACATAAATCACGTGGGGTAACAAATAACAGATGTCTTGATGATATTCTTGGAATACGTAAGTGCCTCATATGTAGATTGGATTTTCATAACCATTAATGTACAAAACAGCAGGCATTATTATAGTATATTTTGGGTTCAATATCTGAACATGTTCAATGAACTGTTCAGAACATCAAGGAGAGACATATTAATTGGTGTTTTTTTAATGTTAATACTACTTATCTTTGGAAGAACATCAAGTTTTTAATTTATAATTTATATAGTCGTTTTGATTTTAACATAAGTAGTTGTAACATAGTTGGTTTCAGTATTTGGATCAATGAATTTGGTTATTTATATGCGTATTGCAAGTGTAAATGTTGTTATCTATTTCAGGGTTGTAGGGAAAAATCAACTTCAAATTTAAGCATTCCATCTTTATGTATTATTTTCTGTTAATGTATCTAAGGTGTTTGATAATGAAACTCTTAGGATTCTTTGTGTCATTAATTGTTTTGCATAATTTCATGTTTTTTTTTTATTTGTATGATGGTCTACTTTTTTAGGTTAATGTTTGTTTTGGTTTCTGTATACCCTTATTAGAAAGACTCGAAGCAGAATGTCTATGTTCGTTTATGCTTGCTGGCCCTGGTTTCAAACGTGCCACTCGGATATTTTTACCAGGTTCGCATACTTATGGTTGAAAATCAAGGCTAAATTCTTTAGCGTCAATGTTTCCTAATATGGTTACCAAATAGGACGTGTTGTGGTGTTATCATCATCTGAAATCCAACGCTAAAACTTCTCATCTCATGTATTATCAATAGACAAACACCCTTAAAACACATATCTAAACACAAGTATAGTATTATATAACACTATGCACCTTTCGCATATAGCACTACTCGAATATAACCTCTACAACACCTAATGTATTTGTGATGACCGATTAAAGAAGTCAACTGTCATCTTTAGTATCAGGATATAGAATATACTATGGTGGAGGAAATGCCTACAATTCAACCAAATCAATGCAGACTCAAAGACCTATTTATAAAAGAACAACACAATTGAACGGAAAGTTTTCGAAAGCTGGATTAGAAAATGTGACAAAACAAACGGGTCTTTTCATGACCCGTATGGAGTGTAATTTAGGAAGAGTTTGGTTTGTGATAAGTGGTATACGATATAAATTATTATGGTTTTAGATATTTTGTTTCACTATTCAAGTAAATATGTTTATCTCATGTATGAGCAACATGTATCTAATCAACAAAAGAAATTTGCAGCTAATAATCACAACTATTTGTGATAAAGGCTTATTTACTGCACAGTTGACTCCGCCTACTGTATGTAGGCCTGAGAAAGATGCTAATAATGAGATGTAGGGTGGAATATCCCGTTGGTATCCGTAAGATGGTTATGTCCCCAACTAAGAGGTTGTGATTTTAAATAGCCCTTGAGGCAATTTTTCTGTGAAAAAATCGACCATATTAGGTCTTAAAAATCAATACTTGAAAACCATAGGTCGCAGGTTTATGCATACATGTCTGGGGGTTTTACTTGCTTTAGATCTCTCGTTTTTTGGCTTATTTACTTGTTTCAGTTGTGTTTCATGGCAAACACATGCATGTTGGCCATGGACAAAAAGCCAAATTCTTGTAGCATTCATATTATTAATGTGTTAATATGTGGGACGTGCAAAATCGATGAAAGCCTAGGCCTTTTACATGCTTGTTTAGTATATTACATCGTTGTAGCTAGTTTATGGGATTTTGCCATTGTTTCGGCGTTTGTTTAGTACCTTTATATTACTAGTTGCCACTTGGACACTTTATAATAGGATTTTAGGTCTTATATTAGTCATAGATGAATATCAAATTGTAATTGTTGCTTGATATGAAATGGCGTCAAGATTAAAGCTGGAGTTGCAAAACTGGAAAAAGTGGAGGTACATGTAGTAAAAAGGTTAATTCCTGAAGTTTGGCTGGGAGTTAGGAGCTGAAATTTAAATGATAGGTACACGACTCAGAGATCTACAATTTGTAGTATGGATCTTCGATTGAGGAAGAATCCTTTCTGGACTAATGGGGCCCACAACCCATTAGTCGGTTGAACTGCTCAAACAACATGATGAATTAAAGGCTTTTATGTGTTCTACTTGCTTTGGAATAGGTCTAAAAGAAAATGGGAGCACATATTTTTTATGGCTAGTCCCTTAGTTTGAACTCTCGGGTTTCTTGATGGACCATGGACCCGAGCATAGGATTTCATCAGTTGAGATTTTGCATGTCGTATATGATTGTTTTTTTCCCTATATTGTTGTAACATATTTAAATTGCAAATGATTTTGTAAATTAATGAAACTAAAATTATTGAAATATGATTTGAAACCTAAATTAATGTCTTGCACATGGTTTATCAAGGGTTTGGTATATACAATAATTTTCTCATGTTGATTGAACATGCAACTACATTGTTTTATAAAACTTTGATACTTAATTAGCGTTTTTTTTACAATTTTATTAACGATTGAACCACTTGTCTTTTTACAACCAAGATGATCTAGAGTTTGGTTTTCCTATAATCTTTTCCCGTGTGGAAACATGCTATTGCACTGTTTTGTTAATGATTGAAATACTTGGGGTTTTATAACATTTTGAGGGTGTCAATCTAGGGTTTGGTTAGCCTTTTAATGTTCTCATGTGATAAAATGTGCACTTACTCTGGTTTTGTAAACACTTAAAGGTTAATTGTAATGCGTATTATTATTTATGTATTGTCCTTATTTTATTTTATATCAACGTAGGGTTGCATATTGGAATAAATTGGACATTATAACACATAAATAATTAAAACTAGAGTAATCTTAAGTTAAGAAAACATTTTTTAACTTATGCTACGAAGAATGTGTGCATGCTTCTTCATAAACACTTTTTGATTCACATGTTTTTATAAAACTTTAGAATGCTATACCCATAATAATTTTAAGTCTTTGCCGTCCAATTGTGTGAGAACATTTTTCATTTACTTTTGCTCTATGTTAGATATAGGTGAACTGTAACCCAAGTGTCTATTCTCTATGTGTCAAACCTAAGACTATTTTCACACGTTCTTACATTGGATGACTTAATGGAGTTTGAGTGGCCAAACCCTAACCCGAGGCAAAAGATAAGACTAAACATGCGAACATGACACTAGTTGATCGTCCTCTAGTGACATGAGTCCCATAAGGTTTTAAGAGTTGAACTTGTAATGCAACTATCGCTCGTCGTTTACCTATTGAATACACCATTGTTAGCAGATCAACTGATCTGATTGTGGAAGCTCAAGTAGAATCTTAGCCTTTTATTAAATTATTATTTTTTACTTAAGACTTGGGTAGTTAACTTAGAAAACGATTAATTATCAAAAATACTAAATCAAACTTTGTAAAATTTTTTAATGGTATTGATACGCGCAAAACAGTCAAGTTTTCTCACGCAAGCAAGAACTTAAAACTGCTTAAGCACGAACTCAATGAAGATCTGAGGAGTATAGTGTTTCCCCGGGTCGTTAAGTCCCAGCGAGTTGTGCAATGGATTATCAAACGTTTAGTGATCGCGAGATTTGAACGGGAAAAGGATATTGTGAATATGATATTAACTACGGAAAAAGCCAACAAATAAAGACGGCTTAAATGCAAATTAAAGGAAATTAAAAAGATAAAATCTATTAAATAAACGCTATCACTATATTTAAAATGATGTTTTTGTGATTTTATAAAACAAAATAACTTAAATAAACTATTTTAACTAAAACTTAAACTTAAATTACCTAAAAACGTAACTTAAAATGAAAACGTACGTTATATGCAAAAATTGCGCGAGTGCGCAAGCAAAAACGTAAAATTTGTAAAATAAAAGTCCTACGAATGTAAAAACAATTTTCCCACGTACTACATGACAAAAGAAAATTTTAGGAAAAAGCGGAATATTTTTTTGAGTTTTAAATTATTTTCTACGAATTAAAAACTATAAATTATAAAATTAATTATTAAAAATAGTAAACCTAAATGGAAAATTATCAAACTTTTCAGAAAAATACTTTGATTAAAGCTGGACCTAAGAAAAATGAGAAAACAGTGGCTTGTTAGGGAAAATAAGCTGTAAATAAGCTCAAAAGAGCTTATAAGTAAAACTAACAAACACCCTTAAGAACTTAATTGTGCAAGTTATGACAAGAAAGTCCCAAGGGCGCTATTGGTGTTGAGATGGTTTGCTGGAGCGTGACTGTGTGAAGGGGCTGACCAGGGTTCGAATCCCAGGCAGTACCCTTTTTGGCTCTTTATTTTTTTTTTGAGCTTAACACTACATATCCTTAAATACAACAGCTAAGTAACAGATTACACAAAGAGCTAGATAGAGCAGTTGGTAAAGGTGGGGGGCTGGTATGGTTACTGAACTGACTGCACAGACCCAGGTTCGAATCCTGGTTCTGTCAGTTTTTGTTATTATTATTTTTTTTTGAGTTTTTCTTTCAAAAACTTAATAATAGAACAAAATAAGAAATTTTTACAAAAACTTGAACTTGCTAAAGCTGAGACAAGCTGTTTGAAAGCTCATACCAACAGCAGACTACACATGAATGGCTGTTTGGTTAAATCTATCTAAGGGGCTGTTTGGTTTAATGCTATCTAAGGGGCTGTTTGGTTTAATGTTAGGTACTAGTTTTCAAAGCTACACTAAGCTTACAAAAGTTTCAATATGCTACCTAAGGGATAAACCAAGATAAGAACATGCTCACAACATAACTAGAATAAGCAGAAGCCAGGAAAACAAGCATAAAAAAAAGGAATAAGCTAATTGGAATCTAAACTAAGTTACAATGCATCCTAAGCTAAAATGGGATAAATAAGCTATGGAAAGCACTAAATAAGCAATAACTAAGCTAACCTAATCTAACTAATCTACATAGCACCTAAAGATCCTAGATAAGCTAAATGAAAAACCCTAATAAGCACTAATAAAGAGTGACAGCTGCTGTTTGGCGCAGAAACAGTCCTACAGGGGGGGTACTTTTGAGCTTAATTTGAATAAGCTAAAGAGGGAATTGGCAGTTGAGCTTATGGGAACCTGAGAAACACCTAGCTGTCTTCCTTTTGCTCCCTTTATCTGGCTTGGACAAGCTTCCTACAGCTTGTCAACAAGCTGCAAAAAACTTGAGATGTGACTGCAGGCACCTGCACAGAACAGTTATTTGGCCAGACCACCACTTTGATTGAATAGCAGACCCATCAAACTATTTTTTTGATTTTTTTCCTTTTGACCCAAGTTAGACAAGCTGGTCAATTCATCATTTTTATTTTTTTTAATTTCCTAACCCAACCTAAATTTGCTTAAACTGCTAAGCAAAAACTGAGGAAACTCAAGCTCTTTATTTTATTTTTTTTTTCTTTGAAACTAGATAAGATGAAAATAAGCAAAACTCTTGTCTAACTCAAATAACTTGTTTCTTATACTCAAGATTGGTTTGACTTCAGTGGTCAAAATGGGTACAAACCACTTTGACCCATTCAAATGTTTTTTAAACAAACACTACCTAAAGTAACCAAATGCAGTTTTGACAATTCTCCTAGATGAAAACTAACTTAAACTCTTTTGTAAAACTTTAAATCTATCATAAAATCAACCCATTAACAACTGAAATCCAGAATCCACCCAAACTCGTTTTGACTAACACAGTTTGACTATTGTTGACTTGGCAACACATTTGCTCAAAAATGTGTTGTGAGCTTATAGAAAGCTTATAAAGACCTTAACCAAATTTGTTTAAGCTTAAAACAAGCAATTAACAACCTCGACAGAAAACTTTGAAACTGAGAATCTCAACAGTAAACTCAAAAACTGAAACTTATATGAAAGATTAGATTGATACTCAAAAGTGGCTTACAATGGTATTTTAACTTAAAGGAAATGCAAATGAAGTGAAATTACAACATTATAATTAAACTAAGACATGGATTAAAAAAAAACGACATAAGAAGAAACTTTCATAAAACTAACTACCCCCACAAACTGCATCCTTCTTCTCTCTTTTATAGTCCAAATTGCTTCTTTTCTCTCTCTAAGTGAATCCCACCATTAGTTTTGACCTTTGGATGTCTTAGATTTGATCATGGCCCTTGATCAGTTTTGGCGGGAAAAAAAAAGATTTTAACAGTGGGTGAGGTTGAGTGTGGGAAAGGAGAGGTAATCAATGTATCTTGGAAGGTTGTGTTTGGAGGGAACAAGTTGAGTGGAAAAGTGAGTTGGAGGAGGGGGGTTGTGTGTTGCAGGGTCTTTTGGCAGAAGCAGGTGAAGAAGATAAGAAAAAGGCGCGTGTTTGGTTGTTTTGACCAAGTGGTTGACTGGCTAATAATAAAAGGGAAGGTTCAAAGTGCTTATTGACAGGGGGTCAAATTGTTTTGACAAGGGACCAAAAGTGCTAAAGGGTTTTATTTAAACAAGGGTCCCTTTTGTAACTTCTGAAAATATAAGGACCATATCTGCCAATTCTGAAAAGTTGATCCAAGGGCTGAAAGTGACAATCTCAAAAAGTATAAGGACCAATCTTGCCATTTCCCAATTTTCCAGGGGCCATTTCTGCCAATTCTTAAACTTGAAGGACCAATTTGTAATTTTCTCAAAACTTTTTATATTTTTCACCAAAGGACTAGTTTTGACAAGTTATGATTTAAAAAGGACCTTTGGTGACTTTTCTTTTGAAAATTTGACTCAGGGACTAGTTTTGACAATTTTAGAAACTTGGGGGACTGAAACTGCCAATTATGCAAACTTTGCTCATTTTTCATCAGATTTTAAACATTTTGCATCTGAAACATATAAAATGCAATTTTGGAATATTTTCAGTATTTTGATGCATTTCTGAGCATTTTTAAACGTTTTGCAGTTCAGATTTGACTAAAAATGATGAGTATTTACACACTCATCAATCCCCCACACTGAGATATTGCTAGTCCCTAGCAATGATTTGAGAAAACATAATGGATTTTAATCTCTTTACCAAAAGCCATTACTTCTGGAGTAGCCAAATGTTTCAGTTCAAGTAAGAACCATGGTACACCGATAACCATGTGATTTTGAGCAAACCACCAGCTTTCAACGGATTTGATTTGTCTTTACCAGAAGCCGTACCCTTCTGGACTAGCCAACTCTTAGATAAATTATCAATATTATCTTTGGTGAGCTGATTACCAATTATGGTTTTTCCACTGCCTTTACCACAAGCCATAACCTTGCGGGCTAGCCAACTCATTATCTTTTGAGGATGATGGGGAGTTGAGAACCATACAATTTTGGGCAAATTGCAAGCCATATAAACGGATTTGAGATATCTTTACCAAGAGCCGTTTGCTCCTGGATTAGCCAATCCTTTTGTCTTACAGACATGGCGGACTGATAACCAAATGAGAAAGTGTAAAACACTTACTCCAAAAAAAAAATTTTTTTTTTTGGCCAAAAACGGGGGGATTAGGCGGTATAATTATATAATAAAATTCGTGAGAATCCCCCCCACACTTAGAAATGAATATTGCCCTCAATATTCAAAGTACCGGCGGTTATGCCGAAACAAAGAACGTAAAAGGGAAATATTACGGCCATTATTTATAAAGATTTTTTTTTTTTTTTTTTTTTTTTTTTTTTTTTTTTTTTTTTTTTTTAAACATGTGGGGCACTCCCCCACACTTAGGTGGTACACACGGGTGAAAACCCATGTTAAGCTACTGTTTTTGATTACCGAGTCGCTAGCTTGACTCGACCCCGAATTCATTTGTTCATGGGGAAAGCAAAGTGGAAGAAACAATCTCCATCGGACTTTCATTCAATGATGTTTGGACAAACATTTGAAGCACGTGAAAGTTCCACACCGATGAGATATACATAGAACCGGCTCAAAAATGGTACATGAAAATGCCGGGATCAAAGATAATGTCTTCATTCCCGAAGGAGTGAAGAACAGGAGAAGTGACAGAATATATGAAGAAAAGAAAGAAAATCATGATAGAAATCATGACTAACTCTTCATCCTCAATAGGAGAATTCATAGTTTCATGAATCTCATCAGTTAGGCTCAATTGGTCTAGACATATCTCGGGTGTGTCTAGATCAAAGTAGAAATTATCATACTCCGGCGGAGATATGATATGAGTGAGTTCACCGTAGAACTCCTCAAAAGTGAATGAATCATATTCAGAATTGATATGAGTGAGTTCACTGGCGAACTCCTCAAAAGTAAATGATTCATGAACGAGGAGAGAATTATGAGAATGAGAAGTGGTACTGCCACTAATCTTCTCTCCCATATTATCAAAACAAGAGGCTTTCATTTCCGGAATAGAATCATCGGAAAGAATGTCACTATCCTTAATGGGGATAGGAGATGAAATAGGTTTCTCTTTGAAAGCCTCGATTTTAGAAATGAGAAGACTGACCTTCAATAATGTTGCTCGAAGAGCTTCATCTTTGATTTCATTGTCAGTAACTTCATCATTCTCTTCTTCTAAGCTAACAAGCTCAGAAGGTGAGTCTTCCACATAAATGATGTCTCCACAAGATAACGACTCATCATCATCAGAATCGGAGGACATCTCAACATGATCATCTTGGAAGACAAGAGGAGGAGGAATATCACACACATGATCAAGAGTTCCCTGTGACTCTCCTGGGATTGGGACAAGGTCCTCAACACTAGACTTTATGAATTCGTCCGATTCCTTTTCAGGAACAGTGTCGAGATGCTCGTCCCCCATAATAAGAGAGTGAGTGTGAATCTCGGGTGTGATAGCAGTTGTTTGAGATGGAATCTCAACTGCTGGAATATCAACTGACTGAGGGAGTTGAGAAATATTATCTCTAAAAGGATAAAAACTCTCCTCGTCATCATCATAAAGAGCTGCCTTAAGAAATTGGGAACGTCTTAGAGCTGCTTGCTCTAGGACTAATGATTCTTCCCTAGATTGGCGGGCCTTTTGCTCTTCGGCTAGTAATTCTCCCATGGACTTTTCACCACTCACTTGATTCTTAAAATTACTCATCATTTCCTCAAGTGTTTTCATTGCGGTTTCAAATTCCTGGGAGATTTCTTGAGATAACGGCTCAGGTGGAGTTTGAACCGTATATTGCTGTGGAGGTTGGAAATTTTCAAATATGTGAGAGTCATGATTGTTACAAGGAACTGGGTTCCCTATTTGACAATCAGAGCTGAAATGGGGACCTCCACAGTAGTCACAACAGTAAAACTGTTGAGTCTGGACAGGTGAATCATATGGATTTTGGTCATAACCAAAGTTCTGAGCATCGCTGGAAAACTGTTCATAGACAAACGTGTTTCCGGATTGACACTCAAATCCTTGGTGGGGACCTCCACAAAATTCACAGCAGGTATGTTGATTATATGATAAGTCGGGCTGTGGTGGGTAATTGGAAAAGTTTGAGGAGTCGTTAAATGAGTTCTGATTAGGATCATAATCAAATGAATTCCTTGAACCACAAAACAAACAACTCCCGTTATGAATATCGTTACCACATTGTACACATGTACACCAACGACAGGGTGAACCAAAGAGAGGCTCACCACAATCGACACAAGGAATAAACGATTGCATTTGATAGTTATGAAGAGGAATCAGTTTATCCAAAGAATCAACAAAATCAACATGGTGATCCGGATGACTATCAAGTCTCGAAGAACATTCAGAAAGATCAGGAGGTGGGACAAGTGGTGTGCTCTGAGAGCTAGCAATTTCCACCACTTCCGTTATGGTCTCCGGTTCTGGTTCTTGAGAAACGTGAAGATCAGGCAAGTCATTTTGGTTAGTCACCGGTGTTTGAACGGGTTCATCGTAATCAATTCTAATTCTCGACCTTTTTTCATCGGTTTGAATTTGTTCGATTAGATTACGGGCTCTATCTTCAAAGAAAGTGTCCTCGTAATCCTCGATGGGTGCTTGGGGTAGCTTCGACGTTTGAACTGGTTTGTCAAGATTAGAATGTATTTCAGGTTGTGGCGGGTGGTCGAAATAACTTAGAAAAGCATTTTTGATGGATAATTCGCACGAATTGCAAAATTCGCTTGAACTAGGACCTCCACACCGCTCACACACATATTTGACGATGAAGTTGACGAATGTCGACATAAGAATTAAACATATAGAGGATTAAGAAGAGAATCAAATGGTTGAGAGGATACGAAGAATAGAATTAAACGGCAAAAGAGGGTAAGAGAAATAGAATCAACGACTAAGAGGAATGAGAAGAGTATTTTTGGTATTTTTGGATAAGAAAATATAAGCATATACAGAATGATGGTATGAACAAAGAGTGAATATCCAAATCACTAATCTGCTAAACGAAAGATAATCAGCACAGCTCCCCGGCAGCGGCGCCAAAAATTTGATCCGCGCAAAACAGTCAAGTTTTCTCACGCAAGCAAGAACTTAAAACTGCTTAAGCACGAACTCAATGAAGATCTGAGGAGTATAGTGTTTCCCCGGGTCGTTAAGTCCCAGCGAGTTGTGCAATGGATTATCAAACGTTTAGTGATCGCGAGATTTGAACGGGAAAAGGATATTGTGAATATGATATTAACTACGGAAAAAGCCAACAAATAAAGACGGCTTAAATGCAAATTAAAGGAAATTAAAAAGATAAAATCTATTAAATAAACGCTATCACTATATTTAAAATGATGTTTTTGTGATTTTATAAAACAAAATAACTTAAATAAACTATTTTAACTAAAACTTAAACTTAAATTACCTAAAAACGTAACTTAAAATGAAAACGTACGTTATATGCAAAAATTGCGCGAGTGCGCAAGCAAAAACGTAAAATTTGTAAAATAAAAGTCCTACGAATGTAAAAACAATTTTCCCACGTACTACATGACAAAAGAAAATTTTAGGAAAAAGCGGAATATTTTTTTGAGTTTTAAATTATTTTCTACGAATTAAAAACTATAAATTATAAAATTAATTATTAAAAATAGTAAACCTAAATGGAAAATTATCAAACTTTTCAGAAAAATACTTTGATTAAAGCTGGACCTAAGAAAAATGAGAAAACAGTGGCTTGTTAGGGAAAATAAGCTGTAAATAAGCTCAAAAGAGCTTATAAGTAAAACTAACAAACACCCTTAAGAACTTAATTGTGCAAGTTATGACAAGAAAGTCCCAAGGGCGCTATTGGTGTTGAGATGGTTTGCTGGAGCGTGACTGTGTGAAGGGGCTGACCAGGGTTCGAATCCCAGGCAGTACCCTTTTTGGCTCTTTATTTTTTTTTTTGAGCTTAACACTACATATCCTTAAATACAACAGCTAAGTAACAGATTACACAAAGAGCTAGATAGAGCAGTTGGTAAAGGTGGGGGGCTGGTATGGTTACTGAACTGACTGCACAGACCCAGGTTCGAATCCTGGTTCTGTCAGTTTTTGTTATTATTATTTTTTTTTGAGTTTTTCTTTCAAAAACTTAATAATAGAACAAAATAAGAAATTTTTACAAAAACTTGAACTTGCTAAAGCTGAGACAAGCTGTTTGAAAGCTCATACCAACAGCAGACTACACATGAATGGCTGTTTGGTTAAATCTATCTAAGGGGCTGTTTGGTTTAATGCTATCTAAGGGGCTGTTTGGTTTAATGTTAGGTACTAGTTTTCAAAGCTACACTAAGCTTACAAAAGTTTCAATATGCTACCTAAGGGATAAACCAAGATAAGAACATGCTCACAACATAACTAGAATAAGCAGAAGCCAGGAAAACAAGCATAAAAAAAAGGAATAAGCTAATTGGAATCTAAACTAAGTTACAATGCATCCTAAGCTAAAATGGGATAAATAAGCTATGGAAAGCACTAAATAAGCAATAACTAAGCTAACCTAATCTAACTAATCTACATAGCACCTAAAGATCCTAGATAAGCTAAATGAAAAACCCTAATAAGCACTAATAAAGAGTGACAGCTGCTGTTTGGCGCAGAAACAGTCCTACAGGGGGGTACTTTTGAGCTTAATTTGAATAAGCTAAAGAGGGAATTGGCAGTTGAGCTTATGGGAACCTGAGAAACACCTAGCTGTCTTCCTTTTGCTCCCTTTATCTGGCTTGGACAAGCTTCCTACAGCTTGTCAACAAGCTGCAAAAAACTTGAGATGTGACTGCAGGCACCTGCACAGAACAGTTATTTGGCCAGACCACCACTTTGATTGAATAGCAGACCCATCAAACTATTTTTTTGATTTTTTTCCTTTTGACCCAAGTTAGACAAGCTGGTCAATTCATCATTTTTATTTTTTTTAATTTCCTAACCCAACCTAAATTTGCTTAAACTGCTAAGCAAAAACTGAGGAAACTCAAGCTCTTTATTTTATTTTATTTTTCTTTGAAACTAGATAAGATGAAAATAAGCAAAACTCTTGTCTAACTCAAATAACTTGTTTCTTATACTCAAGATTGGTTTGACTTCAGTGGTCAAAATGGGTACAAACCACTTTGACCCATTCAAATGTTTTTTAAACAAACACTACCTAAAGTAACCAAATGCAGTTTTGACAATTCTCCTAGATGAAAACTAACTTAAACTCTTTTGTAAAACTTTAAATCTATCATAAAATCAACCCATTAACAACTGAAATCCAGAATCCACCCAAACTCGTTTTGACTAACACAGTTTGACTATTGTTGACTTGGCAACACATTTGCTCAAAAATGTGTTGTGAGCTTATAGAAAGCTTATAAAGACCTTAACCAAATTTGTTTAAGCTTAAAACAAGCAATTAACAACCTGGACAGAAAACTTTGAAACTGAGAATCTCAACAGTAAACTCAAAAACTGAAACTTATATGAAAGATTAGATTGATACTCAAAAGTGGCTTACAATGGTATTTTAACTTAAAGGAAATGCAAATGAAGTGAAATTACAACATTATAATTAAACTAAGACATGGATTAAAAAAAAACGACATAAGAAGAAACTTTCATAAAACTAACTACCCCCACAAACTGCATCCTTCTTCTCTCTTTTATAGTCCAAATTGCTTCTTTTCTCTCTCTAAGTGAATCCCACCATTAGTTTTGACCTTTGGATGTCTTAGATTTGATCATGGCCCTTGATCAGTTTTGGCGGGAAAAAAAAAGATTTTAACAGTGGGTGAGGTTGAGTGTGGGAAAGGAGAGGTAATCAATGTATCTTGGAAGGTTGTGTTTGGAGGGAACAAGTTGAGTGGAAAAGTGAGTTGGAGGAGGGGGGTTGTGTGTTGCAGGGTCTTTTGGCAGAAGCAGGTGAAGAAGATAAGAAAAAGGCGCGTGTTTGGTTGTTTTGACCAAGTGGTTGACTGGCTAATAATAAAAGGGAAGGTTCAAAGTGCTTATTGACAGGGGGTCAAATTGTTTTGACAAGGGACCAAAAGTGCTAAAGGGTTTTATTTAAACAAGGGTCCCTTTTGTAACTTCTGAAAATATAAGGACCATATCTGCCAATTCTGAAAAGTTGATCCAAGGGCTGAAAGTGACAATCTCAAAAAGTATAAGGACCAATCTTGCCATTTCCCAATTTTCCAGGGGCCATTTCTGCCAATTCTTAAACTTGAAGGACCAATTTGTAATTTTCTCAAAACTTTTTATATTTTTCACCAAAGGACTAGTTTTGACAAGTTATGATTTAAAAAGGACCTTTGGTGACTTTTCTTTTGAAAATTTGACTCAGGGACTAGTTTTGACAATTTTAGAAACTTGGGGGACTGAAACTGCCAATTATGCAAACTTTGCTCATTTTTCATCAGATTTTAAACATTTTGCATCTGAAACATATAAAATGCAATTTTGGAATATTTTCAGTATTTTGATGCATTTCTGAGCATTTTTAAACGTTTTGCAGTTCAGATTTGACTAAAAATGATGAGTATTTACACACTCATCAGTATTATTGCAACAAAAACTGTAAACGAGTGTTTGTTCTTTTCTTGAAGAATACAAACCAAGACTAATTTTCTTGTAAGAAAGAGAGAGACTCATTTCTATCATTTTTCCTTGTACGAAAAAGCTATAATAGGAATGCTTGAATTATTCCAATTCTAATCAAACTTAAAGCGAACTTACTCATAAAATTGTTTCGTTTTGCAAAACCAAATGATTAAGTATGGTTGCACATCTTATTCTTTCAAGTATGCTTCACTACCCTTATTCGATTTTGAACTCTTTGAAACATATAAGACATTTGAATAATTAGAGAACATGCTTATAATCATACAAACATTAGTACAAGTTTTTAGCCAATTCCAATCTTATTATTCTAAAGCATACAATCCGCGCGCAAGACCATAGAACAATAAAATCAAGCATTTAGCACAACCAACCAATTCAAGACTAAGATAATTTAACAAGTTTGATCCGCGTTCATTTCATAAAGATTTGTTAACAACCACACCCAAGGTTATTTGTCGAATCAAGTTACTTATTATGAGGTTTTATACATAAAACAATCATTCATAGACAAACAATTGTAACTAGTTAATGGATAATCACCCTTTCGACCAATGACGTTACCAACAACTAATCAAACTTGATAAACAAATTTCATAAAACTCAAGCACAAATAGTTCTTAAAATTAGCATTAAATTGATCAAAACCAATATTAAAAATAGCAATCCTCATTACACAAACATCATCCAAACAAGTGTAAAGTAAATTAGCCAAGCATGGGAAACAAAGTCATGTTTCCAGAAGTTATAACTTATAAGACAAATAAACATAAGGAAATACCAACAAAGTTGCAAGTGGTGATAAAATGGATTGAAGGTGATGACCCTCCAATCTTTGATGATGTTGTTTTTGGTGCTTGGAACCCTAAAATGATGATCACAAGCCTTCAAACCACTCGGAAAATGCTTTTTATGCGTGTGTGTGTAAAAAACTAAAAATTGGTTCTTCTAGATCAAAGTGGTGTGGCTTATATGTTTAAGAAACTTTGGTCCCAAGGTGGATACATGGAAAATACTAAAATACCCTCAAAAGAGTTAATAAGGGTGAAATGATCGGACTTAGGCTCAATGGGGACTCAATTCTCTTCATTTAATGCAAAACTTGTTGCAGAACCTGCCAAAACTGTCGCACATAGACCTTGTCCGCCGGTTTTGGCCATTTGGTTGCGACCCTACCGAACCTGCCTAAAACTTTGGACACAGACCTTTTCCAGTGGTTTTGGGTCTTTCGTTCAAATGGTCAAAACCAAAGTTGTAAAGCTCTCTTTCCTCTTTCGGTGGCCTTTTAAATCACCTAAATCATAGTTCGTATGAGAAAGTTATGGCCAAATTGGTGGAGGTGTGTCGGGAAACTTCATAGCTTGACTTTTCGTTTTCACTCCAAATCTTCATGTTTTCCTTGTGTCTTTGTGTAGCTTCTTATTAACTTATAATCACAATTCTTATCAATTAAGTACCAATTTTTCATTAAAGTAACCAATATACTATACATGCATAAAATGTATAATTACGCGCTTTAAAATGTGTTGCATTTAAACGTTATCGGCACAACTTTGCTTTCTAGAATGATACTTGGATTGGGACCTCTAATCTCATAATTTCTTTCCCAATAATAGTCTATGCACTAGAATCCCACAAAGATTCTTTATTAACGACTGATAGTCAGTTACTTTATTTGATGCGATAGATTATGTGAGTTGAGATAGGCTAGAAAAGACTCAGTTAAACGAGTTATTAAGCCTACATAATAACGTTATTTTGATCCCTCTAATACCCCTAACGTGTGGAACTGCTTTAACAATGCTTCCAATGGTACCTAAATTAAAATAGTAAAAGGAACCTTAATCTTAGTGTAACACATGGAGACTTAAGAGCTTGTTGTATAATAGAATACAAATCTGTCGATTATAGTAAATGTTAAAATATTTATTCATATTCAAACACATCAACATTAGGATATTGTTCTACCGCTTCAAATGGTACAAATATTTAAATTGTTTTGCCTTCACTCGATCAGCAATGGCAAATTATTCACTAATTATGACAAGAAACAAGGACAACACACCAAAATAGTAAAAACATAAGCCAAGTAGGATCTTAAACAGGCGAACGCGTGGTTAAATGGACTGAACGAGAAACTGGATGGCGAGCTTGAGGTTTGTAGTCCCAAAATTTGTGAAAATTTGCGACTACTTTGTCTTTGAGTTTCGTCAATGACTTGTACAAACCCTTAGTGATTCTCAGGTAGTCTGGTACATAAGATAAAATGAAAACAAGCACTGGGAAGAATGTAACACCATATAATGTCAACTCTGTTGTCCACTTTGTATCACTAGTAATAGTCATGATAAGTGTAGCTGCAAATGATACCATCATCATTGTCACTGATATAATCAACAACATGAGTGCGGTATATTGCTTCTTGATAGACGAAGCAAAATCCGTAAACTGAAATTGTGATGTGACGATATTGAGAAATAGTATAAGCGATGTTAATGCAGAGGATAGCGAAATTGCATCAGCGAAGGTAAATAAAAGAAATGTAGGTTCGGCCTTTTCCCTGAGAACAGGATTACCAGAATCATCTGGACCTCCTGGTACCGTGTACACCGAAGTAAAGGCAACTGTTGCAATAAGGACAGCAACAATTGAACAGTTTTTGGCATTCTCACTCATCCATTCCTTTGCTTGTGCACGACGTTCATAATTGGTCTCGGAAAACACCTCAAAAGGGGTCTTTTGATCAGAGTTTCGCGTCATCGAGTCTAATATTGGAGATAACTTCTCCACCCTCTATACAAATTGAATAGGTATTAGTGACATAGAAATAGCCGATCATAAATTCTCCAGCTTGGATAAAAGAAAGTGCATAAAATTGTGTTTACAATTTGAGTTCATGTTTTGGTTAGAGATTTCAGTGTTAAATGGTCAAAATAACAACCAAAATATGAGATTTCTCTTCATTTGTTCCTTAATTTCTCTAAATGCAACACTAGAGAATAAAAGGTATAGGTTCGGACATATATGTGTGGTATAACACATTTAATTTTGAGCCTTGATATACGGACCTAATTAAATGGACCTAAAAGGTGACTTATCGCATAAATGATTTGTACAATTATGTAATTGAACAAGTTATTTATGCGGTAGGTCACCTTTTAGGTCTATTTAATTAGGCTCATTTATCATTTTTGTTTAATTTTATATGCTTGTAAAAACACAAGTCCTACTTTAAGGAAAATATGTGGAATGTTCATAATCACTGATCGGTCACTTAAAATAGCTTCCGCCCAACTTAACTATTTTCTTATAATATTCTTACTCGACCATACTTAGCATGTATTATGTGTATGTTTTGTTGAATGACGATGAAACAAAATTAGAATCATGCGAGGATCTAAATTGAAGCGTGTACGTTTTTTGTTGAATGACGATGAAAGTTATTGTATATACTAGAAGAGTACGCGTGCATAACAATAGGATTTTATAGCGACATATCGTTTTGTGTTAAGAAAAAGTTTAAGAGTTATAAACGAAAAATAAAAAAAAATTTTGAAGATTTGGGGACTAAACATAATGTTTTGAAACCCGTTTCAACCCGGGTGGTTCAACCGGTTGAACCGTTCCGGTCGAAAAACGGGTCTATTTAACCCAAGTCAACCCGACGGGTTGGGTCAAATTAAACCGGGTCAACCCACCGGGTTTGAAGCTTCCATGTCAACCCGGTTTTCCATATGTATTAATAGTTTCCTTTTGAAATATATGTTTTCAAAATTTTCTTTTTAAGTTTCAACTTTTCACTTTTTAGTTTTTTGTTTTTCCTTTATATATAGTATAACAGGGTACCCACGCGTTGCGACGGCGGGTACCCTGTGACGATTAACCGGAGAAATCACTGTTTTAAAACGCTCGCAAAAGCCCCGCAAAGGCGTTAGGTTTGGTTATGCCGCCACGCCGTCTTATGGCACATGTTTTTGTAAACTCGATATATATAAATTATGATATAAATATATAAATATTTTCATGTGCCGCCTTATGCCACGCCTTATAAACGCAAAAGCTTCGCCTTAGCCGCAAAGGCGTAAGGCTTGGTCATGCCGCCACGCCACGCCTCACGCTATTTATAACCTTGGGAGAAATAGATCTCGATGAGACCTGATTCACCAGTTTGTATCGGTTTCAACGGCTCCTCTCTGATTCGTTTTCAGATGGCTTTTATTGGTTAGCCGAACCAGTGGCGACATCGGTTCCTGGTTGAACCCGTTGGTCCGGTCTGATTTTCAAAACTATATGTACCATCAACTTGTTAGCTTGTATAAGCTTTGTGTGTTTTATTAATTTGTATAATGTGTATAATAACATGTATTTTTCATTTTAGGGTGTTTTAAAAATAACATTAATTAGTGTGTTTAATTATTTTATGAGAAATGATACATAGACCTAAACTTAGGCCTAAACTTAAACCTAAAACCAAGTGTCAGCATCCTGATAGCTACAAACAGGGACCCACTTATTTTACAAACCATTAAGATGATGCCAAGTGGTTTTAGGTCTAAGTTTAGGCCTAAGTTTAGGTCCATGTTTAGGCCTAAGTTTAGGTCCATGTATCATTTGCTTTATTTTATATTTTAGATTATGTTGTAGCTTGTTTAAATTGTATATTATGACAATTTTATTGTACTTTTTAGTAAGGGGTGTTTTAATTGGTTGTTTTTAATTTGGTAAATATGCTTTTAATTGGTTGTACAATATGAATAAATTATTATACTTTTAAGTAATGGGCTGTTTTAATAAGAGTATTAACATCATATATTTTTCTAATTTCAACATTTCACTTTTTAAGATTTGATCATTTTTTTTATATGTAATATAGATAATTGAGATTTTGAACATTTGCTTTACTAGAACTAGAATCAAGCGAGGTTCTGAATAAATATACCTAACTACAATAAATTAACGTTATAATTTTTGTGATTTTTTTCATGTTAGTTTTTATACGATATTTTATTAAATAGATTATTTGTTAAAACTTTTATTATTATTTTTAGATCGGTTAAAATAATTAGCTTTTGTTAATAGTAGCAATTAGTATAGTTATAAATATAATTTTGCTTATGTTAAAAAAATCAACAAATTTTGAGTAGCATAAGTCATGAGATTAAAATATCACGCTAGAAGAGCATGCTAAGAAATCAAGATATATATACATTGATAAGTTATTGCATATAAAAAAAAAATACACGAGTGTAGGTGAGATTGACATATACGAAGTACTATTTTAATGTAACAAATAAAATAAGAGTATATAATTATATAAAAGGTGGGACACTACTAAAGATGAAATAATGTATACTTCGGTTACTTAACCATTTAGCAAGCCATTTATGCTTAGCCATTCAAAGCCTAATTGGATGCTTCAGTGGAATATTTTTTTTTGTCAAACAACTTAGGTGATGTTCGATTAAGATTTTAAAGCGGAGCGAGGCTCATTAAGTAGCTTCAGTGGAATATTTTTTTTTTTTCGTAATCATTTGATTTTCTCTAGTACCCCTCCTAAGAAGTCGGCGATTTAGGATTCCATTGTTTCTCAATCCTTTATGTGGATTTCTTCTAGAAATTCCAAAGGTAAGATTAGTTGGGTAGGTTGGTTGTATAATCCTATTGCCACTATTACTTCTATGTAATCTTTTCTAGCTTTTGCTAGCTCTTAATAAAATCCGCCGTTCAAAAAAAAAGTAGCTATCAAACAACCCCTTAGCAGATCTAGTATGAATTTAGCCGAAAAACTAGCCAAACTTATTTTTTGATAATTAGTATCATTAATTTTTCCTTATATAATATCTCTCCTATGGTCAATTCTTTTTAGATTTTGTTTTCAATACTTTTGCTTTTAAATATTTTTAGACCATAAATTTAGAGTTTCAATTTTAAGAATCCATAATTAATTTTATTTGTGAATTTTCAATCTTCATTTTTTATTTTAGTTTTATGTTACAAAATTGAAGTAAAAAGCATTTACTTTCAGAGTAAATAAATGTAATTAAAAAAAATATGAAAAAATAAAATAATTTCGAGGTTATAAGATGTAAAATCATAGAAAAAACTTCTTGAAAAAAGTATCTTAACATTAGTATTATAATTAGAGGTTATATGATGTAAAATCATGGAAAAAACTCTTGAAAGAAGTATCTTAACATTAGTATTATATTATGAAGTATTCATAAAAGAATAAATTTTTCCGCAAAAATGTGAAATTCTTTTATAAGAAACTAGATATAGAGAAAAGTAAATCGGCAAAATAAAATTTGGAAAAAATCATTAAATTTTAGACCAAAAATAAATCGTGAATGTATCAAAAAAGTGAATTACTTAAATAAATTGAAAAACTTTATACATGAAACCAGAAGTTATAAGAAGTAATAGTACTAAAACGGAATTTTTAAGTAAAAAGGAACTGTGAAGTTGCGTTAAATAACGGATTTTGTACATAAAATTGTTTAGTAACCAGTGACGGAGCCAGGATTGTCCACTCGGGTAGGCCAAAACAAAAACTAATAAAAAAGCCATAAAAACAAATTGACAATTGAACTTTTGTCGGTCTGTAAACCATAGTTTCAGTTTTCAGTTAGTAGATTGGATGTCCAAATTTTCTGATAGACATTTGAATAGGTGAGCTTTTCATTTTTGGGTGGGCCGATAGAAAAATTTGTACAAAACATATAGACAAGTAGTACTTCTATAAAGAATGGGGTTGGCCATGGCCCATCCTAAGCCCAATGTGGCTCCGTCCCTGTTAGTAACTAAAAAACAATTGACAATAAACTAGAGGATATAAGAAATAAAATTACTAAAATTATTATTTTTTTAATGAAAAACTATAATTTTCATGTTAGAAATAAAGTGTGAAATTTTTATAAAAAGATGATGTTAATAGGAAAATCTGAAATTCTTTTGACAAGAAACTAAATGTAATAAGACGTAAAAGCATTGAAAATCATTCAGAAAAAAACATTAATCCTCGCTATAAAAATCAACTGTTTGAATTTTTCGTTAGAATGTGAATTTAATGGAAAAAAAACCCGAAAAAACTATGGTAAGAAACTAGAGGCTATAACAAGTAAAAACTTTGGAATAAAATACTATTGTCTTCACAATAAAATGTATTGTGATGTTACGCTAAACTATTAACTTTGTCAAAGGATTTGAAATAATTTGACTAGAAAGTAAAGGTTAAAGAAGTATATCTGTGAAAAAAAAAAAAAAAACTTATTCAAAATTCTAAGAATAAATAAAATTCTTCACTATAAAAGTTAAAGGAAAATCGCATAAAAAAGTATTATACTTAAATTCAATTTTAATTTTAGGTACTCAATTTTATTTTTCTCAATTTAAGGTATCCAAGTTATTTTTTGTGCAACGTCACTACAAAAAATTGGTTCAATCTACACACTTTTTTTCTCCACATTTCTAAAAGTGTGTAAAATTTTATTAATTTACTAAAACTTAGTAATGTGTAAAAATTGGTTACATTAATAAAGGTGGAAAAAAATTGTACAAGAATAAATTTTCCACCCTTTTAGTTGTGTCAAAAAAAAAGTTCACACTTGTAAGTGTGAAGAAATATAAGAAATGTCCGCGTCCACACTTATTGGTGTGGACCTAAATTCTCCACACTTCCTTAAAGTGTGGGGACCCAAAGAGGATCCACACTTCTTCAAAGTGTGAAGAATTTAGGTGTTACAAATACCTTCATAGTTAGAAGTGTGAAAAATCTTATAATTTTTCACACTTAAAAGTGTAAACTTTTATTTGATACAATTATAAGTGTGCCACTTATTAATGTAAACAATTTTTACACATAATTAAGTGTTAATAAACCAATAAAATTTTACACACTTTTATAAAGTGTGGAAATTTAGTATGGAGAATGAACCAATTTTTTGTAGTGGTAAGGTTTTTTTGACTTTTCGAAAGGTGTTATCGACCATTTTTCAGCTGAATTAGTTAATTAATCTGATATACCATTATATTTGAGCATTTAATAGTCATTTCGGCTAAAATTATGACTAGTAATCACTTTCGAAAAGTCGAAAAAACCTTGTATTGCATAAAAAATAACTTCGATACCTTAAATTGAGAGAAAAAAGTTGAGTACCTAAAATTATAATTAACCTTAAGTGCGATACCTTTTTATGCTATTTGCCCAAAAGTTAAATGTGAAAGTTATTTTCAATTAACCCAGCTTAAATCTCTCGCTCGACATGATGTTTTATTATCTGAACCAATACATTGATTTTATGGTTAATTTGTTTGGTTAAAAAGTTCTTCTTAAAGTAAATTGGCAAAACAATATGATTGTTTAACCTAATTAGTGTGATTAGTAAGTGCAACAAATATATGAGCTTAACAGCTAGTAAATTACCTTAAAGAGACGTTGATCAATTTTCAACTCATCTGCAGGATCTTTTACGTCCTCCTTTAGCTCTTCCACTTTTTGACCAACCATATGCAACAAGGTGTTATATTTTTTGTCAAGCCTTCCTCTTAATCTCTCCAATGGATATTCCATATCTTCCACAACATCAATTATTCCATGTCGTCTGTGCAAAATTGCCAAATGTAATATGTTGCGTCCGTCTTTATCAACATGTTCCACAGCTTGAGGGTACCTTATCAATATTTCTCTAACTATCTCTGTTGAACCATGTATAGTTGCTAATAACAATGGAGTATCGGGCTTACGAAAATTTGCATGGTTTGCTAGTATGATCTTTTGATCCGGTGCAACAACTGTCGATGTAGTCCCGCCATGTGCAAGAAGCTTAGTAACACGCTTATCCGTCCATGATTCAGTCAGTTCCCATGAGTTGTCTTCTTCGATCAACAACTTGGCGATTTTATATGCCCATTCATGTGCATGTTTTTGTTTCCATGTTTTTTTTAAGAAGGAGAACACCTTTTCTTTATTTTCAATATTTGCGTCCAAAACTGACATCGAGAAATTCAAAACAATTGGTTAGTTATTTATCACTAAATAATGATGAAATGAACAACAAATCTTTGATGTGCACATTAGTAAATATGTACCTCTTAAAATTTGAAAACATATAGAGTTCAACCTTTTAGGTTGTTTTATTATAAAATGTTGATACTTAAAAGAATACATTATTTAAGCAGTAAATTACCAAACTAAGCCAAAAAAAACACCCTTGATCCAAGCTATGGTCATCTTTCCACAATTTTTTTATTTTGGTCATGCTCGACTCCGCCACTTTTATAACACATGTGTTCATTGCTATAACCATTCATTATGAAAACATGGGTCGACTTTTATTTCTCATCTTTTTTACGCAGATGATCCTATGTTCATAGGGGAATGGTCTGATGCTAATTTGAAAGGCATTCTCAACATTCTTCAATGTTTTTTTCTTGCGTCAGGTTTGAAAATTAATATTCATAAGAGTCAAGTGTTGGGAGTGGGCGTTCCTAGTAACATTGTGATACAGGTGGCGTCGTGTATTGGTTGTGGTGTTATGCATAAGCAGTTACGCTACTTAGGAGTGATGGTGGGAGAGTGTATGTCTCGTCATAAAGCTTGGGATAATACGATGGTAAATTTAAGATCGCGCCTTTCTAATTGGAAGGTGAAAACTCTTTCTATTGGAGGTACATTGACTCTTTTGAAAGCGGTTCTTGGTGCCTCCCCGTTATATCATATGTCTGTTTTCAAGGTTCCAAAAAGAAATTTGAATTCTATGGAAGTTCTTCGTAGTAAATTTTTTAATGGTGCGGATTCTTCGACAAAGAAAATTACATGGGCTGCGTGGAATAAGATTTTAGCGTCCAAGAAAAACGGGGGCTTAGGCGTATCTAGTTTTCATGCGCTTAATCGTGCTCTTCTTCTCAAATGGGTGTGGCGATTTATTTCTCAAAATGGTTCGTTGTGGTTTAGTGTTATTAAAGCTTTGTACGGGACCTCGATTGATTCTCATCCGGATAACTTATCGTCCAATTGGTGCTCAATTATTCGTGAATTACATTTGTTGGCGGGAAAAAGGTTTTGATTTTTTGGCTCATTGCAAAAAACACATTGGAAATGGAAGTGGAACGAGTTTCTAGTATGATAAATGGTTGAGGTATAAGCCCTTTAAAGATCTCTTTCCCCACTTGTTTGCGCTTGAGTTGAATAAGGAGGTTTTGGTTGCTGTTAAAGTTCAGGATGTGGTGTCTCTTTCGTTCAGGCATCCGGTGAGGGCCAGGTCCGAACATCAACAAATGGCGGATTTAAATTCTTTAACGGAGTCGGTGGTGCTTTCTCAGTCCCACGACAGGTGGTTTTGCGACTTGTCAAGTGATGGAGAGTTTCGGGTTAAAGAAGTTCGTAACTTCATCGATAATTTATTTCTTCCTTCTCATACGGATCCCATGAGATGGGTGAAGTATATTCCAATCAAGATCAATGTCTGTGCTTGGCGAGCCCGTCGAGATTATCTTCCAACTAGAGTTAATCTTGCTCGTAGAGGAATTTTATTGGATTCTTCTACATGTCATTTATGTTTATCTTCGGAGGAGAACGTCAACCATGTTCTATTTGGATGTGATTTGGCTCAGAGCATCTTTCATCGGATATGTCGTTGGTGGGAGTTAGATTGGCAGGTTGTGTCGTCATTTTTGGATTGGAACTTATGGTTTTCTTCGATTCGTCTTTCGTCCAAAGTTAAGTCTCTGCTGGAAGGTGTTTTCTGTGTAGTGTGGTGGTCTATTTGGGGTTTCAGGAATCGTTCTATTTTCAATGCGACGCCTCCTAGAAGATCGATGATGTTTGACGATATCGTGTCTTTGTCTTTTAATTGGTGTTCTAGTAGATGTAATAGGGCGATTTCTTGGGATTCTTGGTTAAAAAATCCCCATTTAATTTTCTTGTAATTTTCTTCTAGCTTCTTGCTAGTTTTTTATTAAATTTGTCGTTAAAAAAAAAATGTAAGGAACGTATTTATATTTCTTTTATAAAATTTGGTATATAGTCTTGCAATTAAGTTATATTGGTAATATGGATGCATGTTTGTATTTATATAATTCTATATACCTTTAAGTTAATCTTTACAATACATTTACTAATCATGAAGCTTTTTTGGTATTAAAATATGCTAAGATAATTGTATTGTGAAATGCTATTTTAAGTGTTGCTCTAGCGTACTCAGCAAAAGTTTTTGCCTTTTTTTTACAGGTCTTTCAGTTGCATTTTCAATAACTTTATATATGGGTAATAAACTTTTAAAAAACTCATTATCATCATTCAAACTTTTACTAAAATTTCACATATGGCTAATATATTTTTTATCTCGGTCCCTCATATAGGTAATATACTTTTGTCTTGATCGCTCATATGAATAATATACTTTACAAAATTTCCACATAAGTCGCACTATATGTCAACCCAAGATGCATCTTCCTCTCAAGGACTTTGAAAAGGTACTTTTAGAACACCAATAGGCATTAAACGATAGAAAAAGAACTAAGTACTATATTTTCTTTGATGTGGAACCTTTGTTATCTTTATAGTATTCTTTTTTATCCTAATCACATTTTATTTAGAATTAAAAAAATTGATAAAGAAAGTCAGAAAAAAATAAGGGAAAAATAATAGGAATAATGTCCTCTAAACAAGTATGGGCACATTCGCTCATATAAAATCGCATTAACCTCCCCATTGCGTATTGGTACTTATCGAGTATAGGATAAATCTACTTCTCTTTGTTCCTATGAACAAAATTGTTGCATTATTACCAACAGAATAGAACAAATATGAACCCTTACGTTGAAATAAGCCAGCGTACACCCAAATACTACACAAATTTGTGAACATAGAATTGAATCTAAACTCTTGCCTAGAAAATGAAATGTGTATAAACTTACGTTTGAATAGCAAATGGTTGAAGAAACCATGAGGATGAAATTCTGGTTTGGTGGTAGAAAGAAGCTGAAGAGCCGTCATATCATCTGCATCCTTCTCACGAATTAACTCTGGATAAGTGGTTGCTATCATATGAGCGATCCCTGAAGAAAGAAAATTTCATAAATAGATTAGAAAAAATATGTTACTAAATTTCCATCAACGAAACCAGTTGTATCACAAACACTTACAGTAGTTTCTACTAAGAATTGCAATATGGAGTATGGTAAATTTATCATCCCTGTGAAGAAATGTCTTTAAATCTGGTCCTTGAACTGTCCTACTGACTTCTCCATGAAGGAACTTGAATATTTTGGACTTGCCATGGCGAGCGGCGTAAAACAAAGCAGTCTCTCCCTCTTTGTTGGTCATGCTAAGCAACATCGGAGCCCTGCGTAGCACCTCTTCTGCAACCTTGACTGTCCTATTGTTTGTGCCCGTCTCATGGAGAATAGTGTTTCCACCACTATTTTGCCATGTAAGTTTATGATAATCGCACGAAGACACCATATCTAGTAGCTTAAGTGCTAGGTCGGTTCTCTTATGGTAAGTGGCCATATGTAGAACGGTGTCTTCATGTATTGTCACTGTATGCAAAGGACCCTTGGGAATTTGCCGACATATATCGATTACATGGTCATCTTGTTCGCTCATCATAGCTCGATACAATTTAGAATTGAAGTTCAAGTCTTGAGTTTTGGTGATATCCATTTTTAAGGGGAGTGACAGAGTATGGGAGGTAAGACCTTGTTGAAATTTATAGGCTTCAAACAATGTGATTCGCATGGAATATAAATGCCTTGTGAAGTGTTTCAAAGTATAGAATCACAAACCACTTTGAATGAAATTCTAACTGGTATATGGTGTAAGAAACATGAAAATTCTCATACACAGCTAGTGTGCAATTCATGCAATTTCAGCGTAACTCATACCAATTGCCACATCGATGTTTCATACATACAGAACTTTAGTTCCCAACTTATTAAATACTAAGTTTTAAATTTCACAATTTCATTTATTATATGATTAGATTATAGGCCTATGTTTTATAAAGGTGATATCAAAATAGATCACAAATTCTCTAAATATCCAAATAGGCAAATCCTGAACAATCACTATTTTTATCAAAACAGAACATTCCACTTTCCACCATTTTTTAGAGGTAAATGTGTTGACTCACCAAGCAAATCCTGGCCAATCATTGTTTTAATGTGATTTAGATGTCCATTTGTTGAGGTTTAGCAAGTTTTTGTTATTTGTTATATGCGTATGTCCGTGGTAAACAGGTTACTATATCAAGAGTATGATTTGAACTGCTCATTGTGGAGACTGATAGTCAAGTAATAAGTTTCCATATTTTTCTAGGCTCTTGTTTTGTATGCTCATCTTGCGTCTTTGTGAAAGTTAAGTTAAATAAGGGAGTGTTTTTTAGAACGGCAAGCAATTTTAACTATATCATAATATTAACGCCACAAATCCATCTCACATGTCCTAAGTACGTGACGGACCCAGAAAAATACGATGTGAGGGGCAAAATTTTTTTTTACAACAACCACAAAATGCTGAAGAAAAAACTAGGATCGTAACAATAAATCGAGTATTTTTTCTTAGAGATGAAAGATTTACAAGGCTTTAGAGTGTTGAATGTTGGATTTTAGTATGTGGGTGGGGAGCAATTTGAGTTTTTAGTGGGGGGGGGGGGCACTCTCGAAAAAAGGTCAAAATTCAAAAAAATTTACACTAAAATCTTAACTTTTTCGGCTAGCCATGGGGGGCACCGGCCCCCCACACTATCTACATAAGTCCGTCCCTGCCTAAGTAGGACTTGAATACGCATCCATTTGGTTGGGGACTTCTCACACAACATGGGGTACCATTGGGACACAAGCACTTTGGTGACTACATTTAATTTAACTAGTTGGATACCCGCGCACAGCGGCGGCAAATGTATATGTGTTCGTTGTATTTGTTTGTTTGTGTTTCCCGTAGCTTTCACTTACCCGTAAAACCTCACAATCTCTTACCCGTCAAACACTCTCTCACAAAGTATATAATTTTGACGAATCAAGTTTTGTATTGATTGAAATAAAGGTTTAAGTAGTAAAAAATTTGAATCAAAATAAAATAACCCACTAAAAATGTAAAAACTAAAAACTAGTAAAAATATATCGAAATGGATGTTGAGTTAAAGAGAACAAAATTTTAAAAAATATGGTGAAAATTAGATCATAAAAAAATAAATTAATAAAAAGATATTTAAATTTGATAATAAAAGTGTTTTTTTAGTTGAAAACATGATTGAAACTCCTTATCTTAATTTTTGATAGAGCCCACAACTTATATGCTTTATATAATACTAGTCGGATACCCGCGCACAGCGGCGGCGATAAGTATAGTTATATGTGCTTGCTTACTCGTTTAGTGAATTCGTTTCATGTCACAATTCTCAATTTCCGGTCATTTCTCAAACTCCATATTCATCATTTCATATCAATTTATGCATGGGTTTTGCATTTTACATTAAACGTTTATTTTCTTATTAAATAAACGCTATCGCGTAAAGATTATTTTGAATATTGATCCGACACTTCCAAAAATATTCTTAATATATTTTTGTACTCATTTTAAGACTATAAAAATTATATTATTAGTTTACCCGGTGTTTTAAATTTATTTTGTAAATAAATTGTTATGTATATAAATTACGACGGTTTTCTTAAATTCAACCCGATAAATATTTATTCACTCAAATCTTTCAAGAAATGTATTTTTATAATTTTTATGACCTCAATATATTTTATCTTGACCCGTGAAAATTTATTTTTATCTAACGCTACCTTAAATATTCAAATGGGTACACAAGTTACCACTTATTCCTAATTAACTACATATTTACTCAACAATTAAAACACTTGATTACTAGTTAATGCATCTAGTCCCTTTTCTTTTATATATGTCGACAAGGGGGGGGGGGGGTGACTCACTTTTATTTCCTAAATATCCTAACTTAATATCTACTTTTACAAACACATTCATTCCATAATCCAAAGCAAAGATCAAAAATCATTTCTCTCTTCTCTTCTCTCTTGCAAACCGGCCACACCATGGAGACCAAGAAAGGATCATCAAAAATTTTCAAGACAAGGTTTTTATCACTCTAGCATCACTTGTTATTAAGGTTTAGCAATAAAAACCTTGGGTGATTAGGAAAAACCCTTTGTTCTAATAACCTCATCAAATTACTTGTAAGCTTTTTATTTTCATCATCATATTTCATATTAATTCTCATATTCATTTAATCATTATTGAGAAAACATGCAAGTCTTATGATGTTTGTACCACTTTTTCATTGATTTTCAAGAGTTATGAATATATAAGTCATCCTATAATTATTCCTTGTTATATATTAGTTTTGGTGATGTCTAGGAAACCATGACACCTTAAGAAGGTGTATGGTAGGATTAGAATAGCTTCGGAGTTGTTTTGAATGGGTTAGAATAGGTTTGGCGCGAGAAAAACTCATTTCGACAAGTTTGCAAAAGGGTCTGTCCTTATTTTGAAAATCTGGAAAATCCGACAGTCGGTATAATATTTTGGGCTAGATATTTAGGAAATACACTTTAAAACGAAAACGTGGCCGCTTGAACGGATTAAAACGGAGCTATAACGAAGAAGTTATGAATTTTTCAAGTTGGCGACGAAAACTATAATTTTCTGGAAAATTCAGCATGAAAATGTCACCCTTTACGAGTCAAAAATGAAACTTAGGTGTTATAAATTATGTCGACTTGTCAAAAATATATTAGTATACTTTGATACGAAGCTAAGGACATATAAAACGTAGAAAACGGACTCGTAACGAGTAAATTACACGCGATAAACCAAGTTGCCGTAACTTTATTCTATTAGCAAATTAATATATTCTCTATTAAAAACATACTACGGCAACTAAAGGACCATGTTGAGGGTCGTTTTTAACATGGATGTAGTACTTTTTATAACGAGATATCTTCTAGTAAAAGTAAGTGCGCCAAGCATATTTTCCAAAATGTCCATCCGTTTGTCAAGCGGAGTTGTAACGAATAAAATATAGTCACTCAAACTTTGCCGGAAATCACCCTTAAACAATATTTTGGACACAAGTACCATACTTAACCTATATTTTTCTTTGTGATCGAGACCTCTAAGATGGAAACTTAAACACTAAAACTTTGAGATAATGATACAAACTTTCCAAAACTGTTGAGTTCGTTTCCTAACACTCGATGTGCACCATTTTACGACTAACTTTTCAAGGACGTTTAGTCACTTTCATGAAATTGTCAAATGACATTATTTTACGACGAAAAGTTATAGTTTCATAATAAATCACTAAATGATTATCGTAGGATATCATTTCGACGTAAATACTTGTAAAGTATTTGGTAACTTGACAATATGTCATAAACATATATTTCGACGATAAACTTTACTTTCCAAAAGGTACAAGTGGTATGGATATCATATGAGTTTGCATGCACGACATTGTTTCATGACTTACATTAGAGCATATCATTTATTATAGGTCGCGGTTAGACTGTTGCGTCTCATTTCTGTGCATCCACTTTGTCATCATAACTATTGCAACAGGTGAGTTCGTAGCCCCACTTTCACTCGTTTAATTATTTTATAAACTCTTCGGGGGAGATACATGCTCAACTACTTGCTTTTACTATTACAAATACTCAAAGCATTTATACTTGATTACGTTATACTTGAAAACATTATACTTGATTGCGTTTACATGATTGTGTTATACTAAACACTAAAGTCTCCCAACCTAAACGGAGCAACACTAAGTGCAATAATGTGAACTATTATGACTGTATGTGTGCTTGACTATAAAATGAACTATCATGAACTTGTTACCCTTTTGTTTCACTACTTATGCTAGTAAGTAGATTGTGCCCGAACTAAATTGATCACTATCTTTTGAACGCTATTAGTTGAAACACTTTCCTTGATTTTGAACCCTTCGACATGTATATTTGAACTCTTTTAAATTGATTCGGACCCTTTAACATATAAGTGAACACTTTGGACTTGATTTGAACCTTTTGATATATTTTAAACTTGTTTGACGTGATTTTGAACGCTTCGACTATCTTGAACCTTTTGATATATTTTAAACTTGTTTGACGTGATTTTGAACGCTTCGACTATCTTGAACCTTTTGATATTATTCGAACTCTTTGACTGTTCTGAACTTTTGAACTCGACTTAAATCTTTGAACTTAATTACGAACTTTTGGACGGAACTCTTGATCTTAAATACAAACTTATGACTTGTTTGAACTTATTGAACCGGACGTGTTATGACCTTAACCTAAAGTCTCCTATGATCGGAGCATCACTATAAAGTCTCCCATGTTCGGAGCATCACTATAAAGTCTCGTCTTATTGGTGGAGCGTTCTCAATAATTCTCGCCTTATCGGTGGAGTGTGCAAAGTCTCCCCATGTTACGGAGCAGAACGTCTCACTATGTTACGGAGCGTTCTTGACCCAAAGTCTCCCATGTTCGGAGCAGTGCAAATTCTCCCATGTTCGGAGTGTTCTTAATTGTATATAATAGTTGTATGATGTACTGTTCGTACATTCGCATTGTTACTCTCCTATTAGTAGGTAGTATGGATAGCGCTATTAGAGGTCGGCCAACCTCTCGTCCACTATGTTACGGGACGCATATTATTTATTCTAGGGGCTTTGCCTGGCATACATTATTATATACGTGGTGCTATATTGTGAACTGTTCTGATAATGTATACTTAACTACTAGACACACTATATTTTTGTGCAATGGGTTGTGAACACACAGGCTGCAAGTTTTGTATGGGCGGAACTTGGAACTGAGTGGATTTACAATGCCTTTGCTTTGTGAACTATTATGATAACGTGCACTTGAATTCTAGACATATTTTGGCAGTGGGTTGTGAACACACAGGTTGCAAGTTTTGTATGGGCGGAACTTGGAACTGAGTGGATTTACAATGCCTTTGCTTTTGTGGACTATTCTTTATGACCAAAAACTTTGCCTTTGTTGCATGAACGCTCTTTAAAAGCTTTACTTGTTAACTAAACTCTATGAACTCACTCAACCATTGTGTTGACACTTTTAGCATGTTTTATCTCAGGTATCTAAGGCATTCACTTCATGGCATGCATGTGGACTTATCATAGAGTCGCGGTGTCGACGCGTCTCACCTACATTTTTGCACTTAACTATCGTTTGGTTGTAACAAACTTATTTTGGTATCTTGGAAACCTATTGGGACCTATGTTTTGTAAACTCTGATTATTTTACTCAATCAAACGATATTTTCAAAACGACACTTTAGGTCGTTCGATATAACTATAACTTTGATGCTATGATCGTCATCCCCCAAGAATTCCATTCCGCTGCAAAACAGGTAATTTGGGGGTGTGACATTTCACAACACTTTGAATGTATATGTGTTAGTTGTATGTGTTTGTTTGGGTTACCCGTAGGCCGTAGCTTTCCCGTGACATCATTATTCACGCATATAGAAAGACCATCATAATCTATTACCCGTCAAACTCTCCCCCAAAAGTATATGATTTTGATGAATCAAGATTGTATTGATTGAAATAAATGTTAAAGTTGTAAAAAGTTGAATTAAAATAAAATAAACCCACTAAAAATATAAAAACTAAAAACTCATTAAAATATATCAAAATGGATGTTGAATTAAAAAACATAAAATTTTAGAAAATATGGTGAAATTAGATTATAAAAAAAATAAGTAGATAAAAAGATATTTCAATTTGAAAATAAAGATGAATTTTTAGTTGAGAAGTGACACATGTCACTTTATAATTGGAGCTCCTTATCTTACTTTTTAGTGGTTAGGAGTTAGGCTTAGAGTTTGTTATGTTAAGAAGTGACACATGTCATCTCATGATTGGAGCTCCTTATCTTAATTTTTGGTTAGGAGTTAGGCTTGGAATGAGGCTTGGATTTTACATGCATTATAATATAGTATAGATATAGATAAGTATAGAAGTATAGATATATCTTTGTATGTGGTAACAGAATCATCAAGAAGAGGATTCATGTCTGCATTGAGCATGTCATGCCATCCAGATGCACTGAAGAGTTCAAACCGAGGGTTAAGAAGAACGATCAACTAAAGGCCTAAGCCAAGGCAAAGGGTGAGGTGATCAGTACTAAGAGGCAACCACTCGGACCCAAACCAGGATTTATGGTTAAAGGCACCACCCTAGAGACCGTAACGCCCATTCCATATGATGTTGTCAATGATCTTAAGGGAGGGTATAAGGTTGAGAACGTGTTTTGGATCTTTTTATCAGTTTATGTTGCACGACATTGATGTGTTTAATGTTTCTTGCCTTTTATTTAGACCGGATGTGTGTTTTTGTTGCAAATCAAGTGTTGGGTTGACAGTTTTGAAACAATATTACTAAGCTTATGTTTGCAGCAACATGTTAATTTGGCTAGATGAAGCTTAACTTTTTTATGCTGGTATTCATAATTTATTTTTGTCTGTGTGAAAAACCTAATTACAACTATCATAGATGTGCGAATACAAGAAATGTCATTTTTCTTATGCCTGATGCTTATTTACTAGCTTATAGATTTCTGATTACATAATTTAGAACCGGTTATATTAAAGAGCAAATAATTTATTTGTTGAGCTAAAGAAACTTGTTCATAATGAGTTACTAAAATTTGTTCACCTATAGCTTGTGTTTGAACCCAATAACCACCTGTAGATGTAAAAGAAGTGTTGAAGATTGTTTAAGAGTCGGCTTTTGAATTAATTGAGCTAACCTAAAGCATGTCCAAGTCTGCATATCAAGCTCCAATTTTTTGAATAATTTTTTGAATGAAATGTGATGCTAGCTTGTTTCAAGTAATGGTGATATTTGTACAAGATATTGAATCAATCTCAAATCTTCATTAAGTTGAACTCAAGCTCAAATCATGAGGAAATGTTGAGGTGCCAATTTAAATTTTATTGCCCTATAGAATTGAGCTCGATTTTGCAACACTGGTTATAAGAGGTAACTCTATAGAGAACTTGATTGTGGAATAGATATGGAATACTAGCAAGTTTAAAAAGAAAAATCAAAAGCAAAAGCATTTTAAGAAGGTATGTCATCAAGTCACCAAGTGTCGAGAAACATTCATAAGAAGCATCTGCCATCATTTTGATAAAGCTTACAAATGACACTGAAGCTAAAGGAGGGTGAGTAAGCACAAAGAAAAGAACATGTACCCCCAAACTCACTTCTACTAAACTCAAACAAACTGTCTTTCACTTCTACTAAACTCAAAGAACATGTACCCCCAAACACACATCACAAAGGTGCATCGTGTCATTAGGAATTATGAAAAAATGTCTCAATACGTGTGCACATGTTACACGGCAGTTAATACACACAGACATCTCTTAATGTCATCAGACTACGTGTTATGAAACAAGAAACTGTCAATCTTCGTAGAACTTATACAATCATCCCTTCAGTTATCTTAAATCTAATTGTGTTTACTTAACGAGCTTCAAAGAGAACAAACACTAATATGGTATTGTCCCTTACACGTACCAAGCGAGAATATTACAGCAACGCTTGTGACAGACTGACACCTAAACAACAAGTGGTTCTAAAAGTACTTACGGCAAACTACAGATATATTACTAGTTTTTTAGTATTTGACAATTATAATTCTTTCTAATAATATAATCAAATTTGGAGAAACAGACAAATAGTTGTAAAAATCTGATGATTTGGAGTAATTATAAGAATCCTAATTATTGATTTATTACTTGCTTTAAAATACACATCCAAACTAATAACTCTAAAAATACACAACCAAACACCTCCTTACAGAATAAAGTAGAGGCTAGCAGATTATATATAGAGTGGAAACAAAACAACCCTTTATAGTATGCATACCTTCCTTAAGCCTAACTATCAAAGCTGAAAATGAAGACATCAATATCAAGCAGATTCTTACCTCTGCTGCTCCTACTTGTTCTCTCTTCAGGTTTTTCCCCTTCTCCACTCCTTTATGTTGGTGGTTTTTTTATTTAAATTTTGTAAACCATCAATTAATCATTTTTTTATATATAATAATATTTTGGAGTGAGCAGCTTGAGCAGCCACAACAGCCAGATTCAATGGTGTTGTTCATGCTATCAGAATCCCGGAACACGTGTGTGAAAAGAGGATTAATGGGAAGAAATGTGAGCTGAAGAGATGCCAACATAGGTGTACCAAAAGAAAGCCATTTAGTGTTGGAAAATGTAAAGGTAAGATGTGTATCTGGTCTTATTATTGTAAGCAACCCCCAATATGACCAACAGTCTTAAGTCTTAACTATCTTCACACTGTGTGTAAGGTTTCCTATTATAGAAATAAGATGTTTGATCTGTGTTGGGAGACCAATTTTTATTTTTATTTTTATTTTATTTATTTTTTATTTTATTTTTAAGTTTTTCAAATATTTAACGTTTAAGCATTTGATATAAGCAACTTCACATTCATGAAATCAATTTATACACAAAGATAAACAGAATGAGGATGAACTCTCTGTTGTAAATACATCGATGTATGGTGTATCGTTAATTGGAATGGTATATGACACAAAATACTAGTGGGTCAACCAGGTCGTGTATGAACCATTACTCAACCCGCCCATCTACCACCTCTAAGTCTATAATCCATGTCAAAGAACATTCATATCATGTGCAAAGGTTAAGAAACAAATAACTCTACCAAACTGAGACAAGGAGAATGAAATAAAGAGTCATTTTTGGTGCAATATCAAATTACAAGATGCCAATCATTTCAGTATCTTTGTTTTTCATGTTACACTACACTGAGGAAACTCTGTATCAGTCAGATTACATTTGCAACATCATGGATTGGCCTGAAAAAGAATTAAGACACTGAGAGAGAAAGAGAGCATGCTATCTAAAAGTAATAAGCGTATGAAACAAACAAATTGCAATCTTGGACAAGGTCAAGCACGCCTGTAATCCTAAACTCACAAATCTATTTTATTTTCAATCTGTGTCTTTCTTTTCAGCTGTGTGGTGGCAATACCTAGAAACTATTTGGTGACATATCACAGAAACAAAATTAAGAAGTAGCGTCACTCTCGCGATGACGCTATTGCGAACATCTAGGTGCCCTATTCTAAAGTTTAGCAACGTAATGGCCGTTGTCGCTGTTCAAATATTTGCACCAAAAAAGGATTTACAGCAAGATAGTCATGACTCATGAACTCCTATTCAACCCACCATTGTTGGGTCAAGTTAATAACAGAAAGAAATTTGTTTTCCTTTTGTATTATCAGTTTATTATATATTTTGGCATTCTTTCAGGTGCAATAACTCTCATTGATTCAATAGCTGAGGTTTGTGGCAATCACATGAAGTAGCGATAATACATTAAAGGCATGCAAATTGAATATGAGAGGAGAAAAAAAGTTCCAACTATGAGAACTTTCTGTGTAACTCCAATTTGAAAGCTTAGTAACAATAGAGAGATTAAGAAAGCAACAGACCTGTCGGTATTATTAGTCTGGACACTGCCAAGTCTCTTGACAATCTCCATTCCTCTACATGCTCATCCAAATACGGTGTGCTTACCTGTCAATATTAAAAACTTACATTTTAACTTAACAAACAAAACTACATTGTAAGTGTTGTGTATTGCATTAGTAAAGAAGATCGAATAATCGCAAAGTTCATGAAGTAGGTGATAGCATCACTTCATATATAAATTTAATCGAATTTCTTTGGAATGGAGTCATGGACTAACACCATATATGATATTTTTGCGAGTAATAAATGGAAAATGCTAAGAAGCCTTTTATAACGTCAAAAAAAAGCAGCAGGCGGTCTGACATGGGGTCAATCACCCAATTGAATGTCCTGCTTTGAGGAATAATATGCCCTTAGTACATGTATTGCAGGCTATAAGTGCAAACAGCTAACATTTTGCTAAAAAAGAAGCATCCAACAAGATATCTGACAAGATTGCAACAGTTGTTTTGAATAAAAGTAACAAAATGCTACAGCAGCCAATGACTTAGACATATTTTCTTCTCAAGCATGCTTAGGCCACACAGTGTGGTCGTGACCCAAGTGATCGTGACCCAATAACAGATGAGCAACCTCACGCTGACAGACCCAAAAAAATCACCACTTTGGTGACCGGCTCACCACAGTAAGCAACAAATTTTTGTGGGTCCCTCCTTTTGTTTTAATATTTTTTATTTGGTTTGTGAGTGTGTGTAAGATATTTAGTGAGGTATATTTATATAAAGTGCGTATTTTAATGAAAGGTGAGGGGAAGTGAAAGGAGAGAAAAAGCTGATGTGGTGATGTGGTACTGATGTGGCGGTGACCTGGTCACCACCACTCCCTTTAGCCTTATAGTAAGTGCACATTCGAAAGATACCTTATAATCTCAATCATCTACATGCCGAAAACACAATATTTAATGTAAGCCTATGATACAAGAAGAATCATATGCAAACTAATGATAGGGTCATCATTGCATGGGCGATACAAAATAGTATCCAAGTTGCTTTAATCATCAATCTCGTATAATACGAGTGCATAAAGTGACTTGGACCACAATTTTTTCTATTTATTATTAATGTGATCATCTATAAGATGCTACTAGTAACCATAAGTCCATGATATGAACAACAACACTCATATCAAGCATCGGCCAAAAGAAGATGGAGCAAATTGATTAAAATCAAAGCTTTACGGATAAAATGATTATTATCAAGTGATGGAGTTGGTGCCAATGTAATAAAGAACCAACTCCCGTTTGTATTTGGACCAGCATTAGCCATAGATAAGATACAAGCTCCAGTATACTTCAACTTTGGGGTGATCTTGTCCTCAAACTTTGACCTTCAACAATAAATATTCAAAACTTTGTTCAGGCAATTGCATATACTTGACACAAATCTGTAGAACTTTAAAATTCAATCTGATTTGAATCTTAACATTAAATATTGAATCAAATCATGAAATATGCATATGCCTGTGTCTACAAGAACAAATTGTTCGGTTTTACCGATTCTACAGAACTATATAAAACTTCAATAATCTCAAATGGGCTAATGTCACGAAACAGCAACATACCTAGCTTGGTGGTCCATTTTGGTCAATATACCCAATAATGTCCGTACCTAGTAATTACACTTTCTGATATGGTAGTTTCGTATCGTATGTTAGTGAATGGCCACTAGAAATGATGAGTTTGCAAGCCACCTCAACCAAAGACAGGCTAATTTAGTAATTATACTTTTTGAAATGGTTCAAGTATAATGTGTCTCATCAGAAAAGAAGTGACAAAGTCAAATTGTCAAACTAGTGCAAGTATAAGGTGGGTAACCAATCTATAAATGAACAAGAAAAACATTCTATGTTCTTTTAAGGGTTAATGGTCTGAAAAATACATTAACTTGTCACATTTTACTATTGTGACAATAAACTCTTAATTTTCCTATTAAAACCAAAATCTTTCTTAATTACCCTTATTGTAACCAAATTTGACACGTGGCACACTTAATCCGATTTTTGCCCGCTTAACTGAATCCTTCCCGTTTTTAAGAGTTGAGGGGGCTGTTTTGCAAATATACCAAACTAATTACACTATCAGTTTCTTGCTTTCATTCTCTCTGGAAATACTTTACCTCCATATGACTCAATATCTAGATCATGTATGGTATGAGATTGGAAATGGTACTTGTACTTCAACTTGGTATGCTAAATGGAGTTCGTTGGGGCTTCTGTGCATGATTGCTAAATGGAGTTCGTTGGTATCAGTGTTGTAAAAAGCGGCCTAGGCGGCCGCCTAGGCACTAGTCGGCCCTCCACCGCCCCGATTTGTAGCAAATCGGCCAAATTAGGCGTTTTGGTCAAAAGGCGGTCAACCAACCGCCTAGGCGGGACAAATCGGCCAAATCGGCCTAGGCGACGGGTTGGTCAACGCCGGTCAACGTCGGTTTAACATCTAGGGTTGAGGAAGGTGAAAGGGAGAGTAAAGTGGGAAGTGGAGGCTAAGTGTTTAATGTTGTGTAACCCTAACCCTACTAATATATGATTTATTGGCCCATTAAAAAACTCATACAATAGGCCCAACAACTAAGTGATTGGGCTTTAATAAAAATAGATCAAATCTTTATCAAAACCATATATAATGTAAATTTTACAACATATACAAAAAATATGTAATTAAGAAAAATAAAAACATTAATAAAATTATTAAAAAAATATACAATTTATGCATATTTTATACTAAATACATATAATTTTAAAATTTATATATATAAAAGTTCAATCCGCCTAGGCGGTCTAAGCGCTAGGCGGTGGTCGACCGCCCGACTAACGCCTAGCATTTTTTGCAACCTTGGTTGGTATGCTAAAAAGGACATATACTCCGTATGATGCAAGGATGGATGATAACTGCTCAGTGGTTGAGCCAATAGATCATGTATGGTATGAGGAACAAGCTTAATACACTACACAGGGAATCAATTTGTTTCTAAGTAAATATTAGTATGATAGAAATGGTAACTGATTGATTCCAAACGGTCAGGTTTTATCACACAAGCTAACCACTTGTGAATGGTTAACCGTAATAAAAGCCAGACAGCCTGAAACCAAATTCAATTAAGATCTGGAGAATATAGTGTATCCCCGGGTCGTTAAGTCCCAACGAGGTGTGAACACTGTAGTACAACGAATCTGTGATCGGGTGATATTGAATGGGAAAAGGTTTGTGAATTTGGAATAATTATACCTAAAGAAAAAGTTTGTAAATTACAGGGGCTTAAATGCAAATTAAAGAAAATTAAAAAGCTAAAATATATTAAATAAACGCTATCACTATTTTTAAAATTGATGAACGTTTAAAACCTAAAACGTATGTTTAAATAAAATTACGTTAACGTACTAAATAAAACGTGAGAATAAAGAAGGAAAATACCTACGGATATGAAAAATACATTTTTACAATCCTAATGATGCAAGAAAATTATTGGAAAAAGAAAATTATTTTTAAAACTATTTATCTATTTATTATTAATTAAAAACTATTTGTTAATTATTTAAAATGCACTAAAATACAAGAAAATATAAAATTAACCTAGAAAAATGAAATTATAACTTAGAAAAATCTAAAATATGATAAAACTTATTTTAAAACTGAAAATATATTTTTTAGACTTTTTATGTATTTATTATTAATTTAATACTATTTAAAACTAATTAAAATGCTAGAAAATACTATTTAAACTAAGAAAATTATGGAAAAATATTTTTTTGGCTTTTTATATTTATCTTAATCTAGGAAAATTGAAAACTTATTTTTTTCAAAGCTTTTCTGATTTATTTGTATTAAAAGCTATTTAAAAAGGATTAAAAACTAGTTTAAAATAAGAAAAATAGCAAACAGTAATGAAAAATTATGAAAAATTCAGGAAAAGTCTAAAATATTATTCTAAGTTTAAGAAAAATATAAAATACTGTGCTTATGTGTGAGAATATGAGGCTGCAGTGTAACTGCCTTGAGAATAAGCACTTAGAATAAGCTAAAAAGCACTAAAATGCACAAAATGATTACAGAAGCTAACTATTGCTAAATTAAGTCTAACTTAACAAATTAACAGTACTCTAGATTACTAAATAAGCTTAAGCTAGATTTGAGCTTATGGGATTAATAATGCAAAACAGTTATTAGGGGGGCTACTTTAAGCACATGCATAAGCAATCCTAATAAGCTAAGGGGAAAAACAGATATTAGGATCTCAAGATCATCTAGCTTACTACACTTGGACCAAAAATCAGTCCTAAACAAGCTTTAATGAAGCTTGTGCAAAGGCTGAAAGTTGCCTGTGCACACTCAGTGAATGCTGAGTGTTGACACAGGGCAAATGGTGGCTTAATGGAAGCTGATTAAGAGCTTAAAGGAGCTTGATAAAAGGAAAACAAAACTGAGATTATTAAACTAGACCAACTGAACTTGCAAATGTCCAAGTCTCAGAAATTTTGATGAAGAAATGAGCTCATGAAACTTACACTAAGTTCTGTGAAAACTGCACTTTCCAACTTTTGACTTTTAAGAAAGATTAAGATATTTGACTTTTTCCAACTTTGATCTATCAAAAACAGATTGAAACTAATGATTTATGATGGAATGAACTGAAATTATGTTATCCTGAATGATTCTAAGCCTAAATGACATTTATGCAATCATCTAACTTAACAGATGTGAATATAAAAGTGAGTGAAGGATGATTTTGACTATGAATGAAAATGAGCATCAGTTTATAACTAGAATCTACTAATTACAACTAAATTCAAGTATGTAGACTACTCCTATCCCATTTAGAAACCTGCAACTCAGATATGTAAGATAATCCAAACAGTCCTTCTTTGACTGATATGAAAACGTTATCAAGCAAATTAGAGATTTAAGCTTAAATACTTCTTAAAACATATTCAACTACTAAAATTAAAGCTATGTGACAGTGATTAGACTGATCTAACACACTTAGATTGACAAGAACCAATTGATGACAGATTATTCTACTTTGGACAGTTAAAATGATAACAAATGGAAATTTGATCTAACAAGCCATGATATGATTAAGAATACTCAAATAAGCTATAATCTAAATAAATTAAGCTTTAACTAACAGATTTAAGCACAGCAACAAAGATCTATACTAATAAAACATAAAATGCAACTTTAAGCTAAAATGAACTAGTAACTCACTTGGGACCCTAGCCATTATGGTTTTCCAAAGAACATGTAATCAATAACCACTACCCTACACTGATTTCAAACCAAATTTCAACTCATTATCACCCCATTTCCAGCTCTGCATAACTAATTCAATCCACACAGTTGACTTTTGTTGACTGAGGCAATTTTGAGAGTAAAATCTGAGTGGAAACTTTCTGAGTAAATAATAAGCTAAAGTAAGCTTATAAAAGCTTATATGGGAGCTTATATGGACTTATAATTGCATAACATCAACTGCAAACAACATTCACATGAACTTGATATTTTGAAATTGCAAATTGCATAAGATAACTTCGTACTTGAAATTGAATACTGAAAAGGGTTTATAATACACTGAAATTACATAAAAAAGTACTTGGAAGCTTAAATAAACACTGGAAATTGAAATTTAACTAAAACGACATTACCTAATCTAAATTACACTACTTACACTCTCTCCTTACTACTCTGCTTCATTCTCTCTTTATAATGATCTTTTTGAAGTCCAAGCAACTTTCCTTGACTTTCCCACTTCACTTGAACCGTTGGATTGGTCAATTTAATCTCCCCCGTTTAATTCACCTTTTGGCGCCAAAAATATCAAAAGCAGGTATTAGCATTTAATGCTTCTTGGGAGGTTGTGGAGGTGGAGGGGGGTTGGTATACAGGTGGGGGGATAAGATGGCAAGGTGGAAAGTGGTGATGAGGTGGAGAAACCAGGCGGTTTTGGTTTAACAGGTGTGAGGGAGGAAGGAGCACAGTAGTAGGCGATTTTATTTTTAAAACATTGGGCCGGGTTGGATATTTGGGATTGGGGTTTGGGTATTAATATATAGGGTCCGTTTGGTTTTTGTAGCTAGTAAACACAAGGACCATTCATGTAACTTCTGAAAATTAAGGGACTGAAATTGTCAACATTTCCAAACTTATCACAAGGGTTAAACTTGCCAAGTTTCATTTACCAAAGGACTATAAATGTTTAATTTTCCAATTTTATACGTCCAAGGGTACTTTTTGCCATTTTTGAAACTTGAGGGACCAAACATGTAATTTCTCCAAAGTTCACTATAAGGACCAATTTTGCCATTTATAAATAGTACAAGGTTTATTTTTGATAAATTTCCATTTTTAAATTCACCAAGGACTATATTTGACATTTTTCAAAGTTCAGGGACTAAAGTTGTAAATTGTGATTTTTAAACTTTAAAGGGTTTGTTTTGACAACTTTTGAATCCCATGGACCTTAAATAACATTTTGCTTTATTTTGATTTACCAGGGACTGTTTTTGACAACTTTTGAAACTTGGGGGACTAAAACTGCCAAATATGCAAACTTAATACGTTTTTCATCTGATTTTGGTATTTTTGCATTTAAAACACATAAAACACTTATTTGTGATATTTTCATCATTTTGATGCATTTCTGAGTGTTTTCAGATGTTTTTGCAGTTTAAATGGTACAAAAATGATGAGTATTTAGACACTCATCAATCCCCCACACTAAGATATTGCTAGTCCCTAGCAATGTTTTGAGAAAAATTAATGGATTTCATCTCTTTACCAAAAGCCATTACTTCTGGAGTAGCCAATTGTTTTAGTTCAAGTAAGAACCTTGGTACAATGATAACCAAATGATTTTGAGCAAATCATAAGCTATAAACGGATTTGATTTGTCTTTACCAGAAGCCGTTTGCTTCTGGACTAGCCAACTCTTAGATAAATTATAAATATTATCTTTGGTGAGCCGATTACCAATTATGGATTTCCAACTGCCTTTACCACAAGCCATAAACTTGCGGGCTAGCCAACTTTTCACTAGTTAAAGATATGGTGAGCTGAACACCATACAATTTTGGGCAAATTGCAAGCCATAAACGGGTTTGAGATATCTTTACCAAGAGCCGTTTGCTCCTGGATTAGCCAATCCTTATGTGGGTTAGACATGGTGGACTGATCACCATTTGTTGTGTTTAGTACATAGTACTTCCACTAAATAAAAAATTTTAAAATTTGGCCATTTTGGGGGAAAAAGGGACTAAAAGGGTACATTTATGATCAAATTCGCCAGAATTTCCCCCCCACACTTAGAAATGAATATTGTCCTCAATATTCAAAGTACCGGCTGTTATGCCGAAACTTAGAACGTAAAAAGATAACATTACTAGCTAAGTGTAGAAACACAACAATTATTCTCTTTTTTAATATTTACAATTTTCATTCATTTTTTTAGATCTCTATACAACATGTGGGGCATCTCCCCCACACTAAGGTGGTACACACGGGTGAAAACCCATGTTTAACTACTATTTTTGATTACCGAGTTGCTAGCTTGACTCGACCCCGAATTAATTTGTTCATGGGGAAGTAAGTGGAAGAGACAATCTCCATCGGACTTTCATTCAAGATGTTTGTATAAACATTGAAGTACGTGAAAGTTCCACACCGATGAGATATTCATAGAACCGGCTCAAAAATGATAAATGAAAATGCCGGGATAAAAAATAGTGTCCTCATTCCCGAAGGAGAAAAGGGAACGAGAAACCACACCATCTGTGAAAAATGGAATAAAAATGTGCATCACAATGCAATCCCATTCTTCATCAGTGAGGAGCAAATCACCATTAGTTAGATTTTTAAGCTTAGGCTTGAAGCTTGTATGGCGATTGGCAATAAAATTTCCGGGAGGGAGAGCTGGAAACGGTTCTTCAATCAACAGATTTTCAAGAAAGAGGATGTCTCCCTCCGAATCAAAGTAAGTATTGTCAATCCCTGTTGGAATTGACTCATCACTAAGAAAAGCATCGACCTCCTTCCAAAAGTTGTCATCTTCCTCATCTGGAGTGAGAGGAGGAATGGAAGATTCAGAAATGGGACAAGAAATGAGTGGATGATCATTATATAGGAGATTTCTAGTTTCTCCAAGATGGGCTTCAAAATCAAAGAGATCATCGTCACTTTCTGATGAAAGTGGAATGATGTGAGTGAGTTCATCGATGAATTCCTCAAGAAGAGGATCAGACTGTGGGAGTGATGCCTCAACATACTCGATGTCTCCATAAGATTTACAATCATCGCTAAAATCGGAGAAAGTCTCAAAATGATCTTTTGAACACTCAAGAGGGAAAGGAGAATCACACATATGATCAAAGGTTCCCTGTGACTCTCTTGGGATTGGGACAAGGTTCTCAACACTAGACTTTATGAATTCGTCCGATTCCTTTTCAGGAACAGTGTTAAGATGCTCATCCCCCATATTTAGAGAGTGAGTGGGAATATTGGGTGTGATAACAACAGACTGAGGGAGTTGAGAAGGACTAGCATACATATGTTTTATACTTTCCATTTGTTCTTCTGCTAGTAATTCCATCATAGTCTTTTCTCCCTGATTTTTCATGGAAGGAATTTCAACTGATGAATTTGATGAACCTGTACAAAATTGACGAATATCAAGGGTAACTTCATCATCATCGTCATCAGGAATGAAACGGAATCGAGAGCTAGATTTGGCTGCTTTTTCTTTTGCAATTGATTCCCTAATAGATTTTTCAAAGGCAATTTGGGAATTTAACTTAGCAGCCCGCTCTTCGGCTAACAATTCTTCCATGGATTTCTCATTTGGATTATCTTGGGATTGTTTACATTCCTTCAAATCTTTCACTAAATCCAAAAGATCAAGGAGAAGATTTTGAGGAAGTGGCTCAGGCTGAGGTGGTGCCTGATTCACTTGGTACTGTAGAGGTTGGTTATGATACGAAGAGTCGTAATTGTTACAAGGAAATGGATTCCTTGTTTGACAATCAGAGCTAAAGTGAGGACCTCCACAATACTCACAATAGTAAAACTGATGTGGCTGTGAGTCATATGTGTTGTAGTCATAATTGTTATCAGGAACCTGCTCATAGACAAGCGTGTTTCCCGATTGACAATCAGAACTGGAGTGTGAACCACCACAGTACTTACAACAGTAAAACTGCTGAGTCTCACAGTGTGGTAGCTGATGGAATAAATCAGTTGTGTTATGGTAGGAATAGGGATACTGGTTATAGACAGACCCGTTTCCTGATTCCACCATGCTACAACTGGGGCAATTGCCACCATTATAAGGACCACCACACCATTGACAACCAAGAGGGTGAGGATAAGACATAGAAAGAATCAAAGGTTTACAGAGGGGTTGGGATGAAGAATCAAAGATGTGAGAGGGTAAAGATGGATATTTTTGGATTTTTGAAAAACATGTTGTAAAAATAAGAAAATAAATCTTTTTGGATTTTTGTGTTTGTTGAAAACTTGAATAAAAAATGTTTTTGGTAATCGATCCGTCAAACGAATTAACTTCACGATAATTTTGGTTTTATATGAAAACAAGGAAATATGGACAAAGATGGTAAATATACAATGGTTGTATATTCAACAATCACTGATTCTTCAAATTCGTAGTACGCAGCACACCTCCCCGGCAGCGGCGCCACAATTTGATTGATTCCAAACGATCAGGTTTTATCACACAAGCTAACCACTTGTGAATGGTTAACCGTAATAAAAGCCAGACAGCCTGAAACCAAATTCAATTAAGATCTGGAGAATATAGTGTATCCCCGGGTCGTTAAGTCCCAACGAGGTGTGAACACTGTAGTACAACGAATCTGTGATCGGGTGATATTGAATGGGAAAAGGTTTGTGAATTTGGAATAATTATACCTAAAGAAAAAGTTTGTAAATTACAGGGGCTTAAATGAAAATTAAAGAAAATTAAAAAGCTAAAATATATTAAATAAACGCTATCACTATTTTTAAAATTGATGAACGTTTAAAACCTAAAACGTACGTTTAAATAAAATTACGTTAACGTACTAAATAAAACGTGAGAATAAAGAAGGAAAATACCTACGGATATGAAAAATACATTTTTACAATCCTAATGATGCAAGAAAATTATTGGAAAAAGAAAATTATTTTTAAAACTATTTATCTATTTATTATTAATTAAAAACTATTTGTTAATTATTTAAAATGCACTAAAATACAAGAAAATATAAAATTAACCTAGAAAAATGAAATTATAACTTATAAAAATCTAAAATATGATAAAACTTATTTTAAAACTGAAAATATATTTTTAGACTTTTTATGTATTTATTATTAATTTAATACTATTTAAAACTAATTAAAATGCTAGAAAATACTATTTAAACTAAGAAAATTATGGAAAAATATTTTTTTGGCTTTTTATATTTATCTTAATCTAGGAAAATTGAAAACTTATTTTTTTCAAAGCTTTTCTGATTTATTTGTATTAAAAGCTATTTAAAAAGGATTAAAAACTAGTTTAAAATAAGAAAAATTGCAAACAGTAATGAAAAATTATGAAAAATTCAGGAAAAGTCTAAAATATTATTCTAAGTTTAAGAAAAATATAAAATACTGTGCTTATGTGTGAGAATATGAGGCTGCAGTGTAACTGCCTTGAGAATAAGCACTTAAAATAAGCTAAAAAGCACTAAAATGCACAAAATGATTACAGAAGCTAACTATTGCTAAATTAAGTCTAACTTAACTAATTAACAGTACTCTAGATTACTAAATAAGCTTAAGCTAGATTTGAGCTTATGGGATTAATAATGCAAAACAGTTATTAGGGGGGCTACTTTAAGCACATGCATAAGCAATCCTAATAAGCTAAGGGGAAAAACATATATTGGGATCTCAAGATCACCTAGCTTACTACACTTGGACCAAAAATCAGTCCTAAACAAGCTTTAATGAAGCTTGTGCAAAGGCTGAAAGTTGCCTGTGCACACTCAGTGAATGCTGAGTGTTGACACAGGGCAAATGGTGGCTTAATGGAAGCTGATTAAGAGCTTAAAGGAGCTTGATAAAAGGAAAACAAAACTGAGATTATTAAACTAGACCAACTGAACTTGCAAATGTCCAAGTCTCAGAAATTTTGATGAAGAAATGAGCTCATGAAACTTACACTAAGTTCTATGAAAACTGCACTTTCCAACTTTTGACTTTTAAGAAAGATTAAGATATTTGACTTTTTCCAACTTTGATCTATCAAAAACAGATTGAAACTAATGATTTATGATGGAATGAACTGAAATTATGTTATCCTGAATGATTCTAAGCCTAAATGACATTTATGCAATCATCTAACTTAACAGATGTGAATATAAAAGTGAGTGAAGGATGATTTTGACTATGAATGAAAATGAGCATCAGTTTATGACTAGAATCTACTGATTACAACTAAATGCAAGTATGTAGACTACTCCTATCCCATTTAGAAACCTGTAACTCAGATATGTAAGCTAATCCAAACAGTCCTTCTTTGACTGATATGAAAACGTTATCAAGCAAATTAGAGATTTTAGCTTAAATACTTCTTAAAACATATTCAACTACTAAAATTAAAGCTATGTGACAGTGATTAGACTGATCTAACACACTTAGATTGACAAGAACCAATTGATGACAGATTATTCTACTTTGGACAGTTAAAATGATAACAAATGGAAATTTGATCTAACAAGCCATGATATGATTAAGAATACTCAAATAAGCTATAATCTAACTAAATTAAGCTTTAACTAACAGATTTAAGCACAGCAACAAAGATCTATACTAATAAAACATAAAATGCAACTTTAAGCTAAAATGAACTAGTAACTCACTTGGGACCCTAGCCATTATGGTTTGCCAAAGAACAAGTAATCAATAACCACTACCCTACACTGATTTCAAACCAAATTTCAACTCATTATCACCCCATTTCCAGCTCTGCATAACTAATTCAATCCACACAGTTGACTTTTGTTGACTGAGGCAATTTTGAGAGTAAAATCTGAGTGGAAACTTTCTGAGTAAATAATAAGCTAAAGTAAGCTTATAAAAGCTTATATGGGAGCTTATATGGACTTATAATTGCATAACATCAACTTCAAACAACATTCACATGAACTTGATATTTTGAAATTGCAAATTGCATAAGATAACTTCGTACTTGAAATTGAATACTGAAAAAGGGTTTATAATACACTGAAATTACATAAAAAAGTACTTGGAAGCTTAAATAAACACTGGAAATTGAAATTTAACTAAAACGACATTACCTAATCTAAATTACACTACTTACACTCTCTCCTTACTACTCTGCTTCATTCTCTCTTTATAATGATCTTTTTGAAGTCCAAGCAACTTTCCTTGACTTTCCCACTTCACTTGAACCGTTGGATTGGTCAATTTAATCTCCCCCGTTTAATTCACCTTTTGGCGCCAAAAATATCAAAAGCAGGTATTAGCAATTTAATGCTTCTTGGGAGGTTGTGGAGGTAGAGGGGGGTTGGTATACAGGTGGGGGGATAAGATGGCAAGGTGGAAAGTGGTGATGAGGTGGAGAAACCAGGCGGTTTTGGTTTAACAGGTGTGAGGGAGGAAGGAGCACAGTAGTAGGCGGTTTTATTTTTAAAACATTGGGCCGGGTTGGATATTTGGGATTGGGCTTTGGGTATTAATATATAGGGTCCGTTTGGTTTTTGTAGTTAGTAAACACAAGGACCATTCATGTAACTTCTGAAAATTAAGGGACTGAAATTGTCAACATTTCCAAACTTATCACAAGGGTTAAACTTGCCAAGTTTCATTTACCAAAGGACTATAAATGTTTAATTTTCCAATTTTATACGTCCAAGGGTACTTTTTGCCATTTTTGAAACTTGAGGGACCAAACATGTAATTTCTCCAAAGTTCACTATAAGGACCAATTTTGCCATTTATAAATAGTACAAGGTTTATTTTTGATAAATTTCCATTTTTAAATTCACCAAGGACTATATTTGACATTTTTCAAAGTTCAAGGACTAAAGTTGTAAATTGTGATTTTTAAACTTTAAAGGGTTTGTTTGACAACTTTTGAATCCCATGGACCTTAAATAACATTTTGCTTTATTTTGATTTACCAGGGACTGTTTTTGACAACTTTTGAAACTTGGGGGACTAAAACTGCCAAATATGCAAACTTAATACGTTTTTCATCTGATTTTGGTATTTTTGCATTTAAAACACATAAAACACTTATTTGTGATATTTTCATCATTTTGATGCATTTATGAGTGTTTTCAGATGTTTTTGCAGTTTAAATGGTACAAAAATGATGAGTATTTAGACACTCATCAGTAACCTGCTTCTCTCTTTCGTCTCATCATCAATTAATCCACTTAACATCTGTTAGGAATTAGAAATTCCAGGTATTAAAGGGTCGGTCACCTCATGTATATGTAATCGGTAGAAAGCTCGTAGTCATAGTTATTTTATGTTAAGTAGTATTTAGTTAAGTAACACCGTGGAGGACGGACGAGTCTTTACCCACTGTATGCCTGATCCACAGCCCGTTGTGTGGCGTTTTTATGTAAGACTATAAATACTCTCTACCTCCCAAGGTAGAGAGTTGGAGCTCATAATAAGAATTTTCTTTCTCTCACTAAAGTTCCCTAAACCTCTAACTTTCTCTCTCTAGAATTCTACTTATACGCCACCTTGTTGTTATGGTTTGATGTGTATGTGAAAACTAATATCCTACAATTGGTATCAAGAGCCATGGTTAGATCATATCTTGCACATCTTTGGATTTCTAGTGGTTTTTAGGTGGTTTTTGAGTTTGAAAAAGTTTAGTGGTTTTTGCATCATTTGGGTGATTTCTAGTGTTAAAGTTTGGATTTTGATAGTACTTTTATGTTTAGAATCATCACAAGTGTTTAGGTTTTGATTTGGTAAGCTTGTATCATCGTGGTTGGGTAGTTTTTGGATTGAAAAGTGATGTTTTTGTGGTTTTCTTGCTAGCGACTTGACATTCGGACTTCATTCTTCGTAGCGACTTGCTTTGCAATTTCGTAGCGAGTTACAGTTTTGGAGCTAGCGACTTAGATCTAGCGATTAACAGTACAAGTAGTGGACTCTCCACTACGGGTAGCGACTTGGTGGTAGCGACTTGGTCTGTAGCGAGTTGCTCTTTAGCGACTTGTATCTTTAGTGACTTGAGTAGCGAATTGCTGCCAAAATTCTGCTAGCGACTTGAGGCTTAGCGAGTTACTACTTAGCGACTTGCATTTGTCTAGCGACTTGGGACTCTAGCGACTTAGTGGTGTAGCGAATTAGGTGTTAGCGACTTGGTGCATTTTCTTCTAGCGACTTGGGTGATTGTTTACGGTTTTCTCTTGATTTAGTAAAATCCCGTGAAAGAATCTATTTCCCGGTTTAATCATAGAGTTATAAAATCCCGTATAATCTGTTAACATGTCTACCAACGTTCCTACAATCATCTCCACTGTTGCCGAGGATGTTCAAGCAGCTGGCTCAGATACTCGTCCACCCATGCTTGACAGAACTGACTACGATTCTTGGGCTCAACGAATCAGGTTGTACTGCCTTGGAAAGGAAAATGGTGTCAACATTCTCAAATCCATTGATGAAGGACCGTATCGAGTTGAGACGACCAGAGATATACTTGACACTAATGATGATGGAACTCCTATTTACGGAATGGACAGACCTAAAATGTATGATGAGCTTGATGATAAGGAGAAAAAGAGATTCGATGCAGATATCAGGGCTTCTAACATTGTTCTTCAAGGTCTTCCTAAAGACATCTACAAGCTGATCAATCACAACACCGATGCAAAGGCAGTATGGGATAATGTCAAGATGCTTCTCTCAGGTTCAGAATTAACTATGGAAGACAGAGAATCACAACTCTATGACGAATTTGAACACTTCAAGATGAAGCCAGATGAGAGTGTCTATGAGTACTATGTGAGATTTCATAAGTTGGTGAATGACATGAGGAACATCAGAATGACTATGCCCAACATTCAGCTGAACTCAAAGTTTGTGAACAACATGAATCCCGAATGGCACAAGTTTGTCACCTCTGTGAAGCTCACTAAAGGATTGAAGAATACAAACTATGAGCAACTCTATGCCTTCCTCCTTCAGAATGAGAGACATGCTATGTTTGAAAAATTGGTTCTCAATCAGTTCAAAACCAACCAGGGAGAGACAAGCTCGTCTAATGACTCAACTGCCTTCTACTCAAACATCGGAATCACAACCAAAGCTTCACAAGTCATACCCTTGGGTAATGGTAATCACAAACTCATTCCTGATCCTATGTTCAAACAAGCTGATGCTGATGCACACGTGGGTAACTTCATTAATCAACTAGCTCTTCTGATTAGTCAAAACATGAATTCTCTCCCACAAACCAACAACAACCTCAGAACAACATCTAACCCACACAATCAAGCTACTGTTAAAGATGGAAGGATCGTGGTGCAACCAGTTCAGGAAAGACAGTATGATCAGGGAAGAGGTGGTGCTGGTAGAGGTTATGTTGGTAACCAGAATCGAGGAAGGAATGGTAACCAAGGTCAAGCTAAGCCGATCAAATGTTATAACTGTGGTGGTGAGGGACACATTGCAAGAAACTGCACATCTCCAAAGCGTCCACAGAATGCTGATTACTTCAGAGATAAGATGCTGCTTGTACAAGCTCAGGACAATGGTGCTGCTTTGGATGAAGAGGAATTGCTGTTTCTAGCTGAGGGCAATGCCAAGACCTATGATGCAGATGTGGATGAGCAGCCTATTCAGGAGATAGGTCACAATCATCAGAATGCCTTTCAAGTCGCTGATTGTGATGCATACGACTCGGATGTGGATGATGGACCTACGGCACACACAATTTTTTATGGCTAGCATTTCTCCAATGGTTTCTCCCAAGGTCTCTTCTTCTCCACAAGCTGGCCCATCCAAAGACAAACTCATCTCAGAGGTACTAAAACTATACGATGATGCTGATGTGCAAAAGATGCATGACAAAGTACTATCAACTGAAACTTTTGAATCAAATATTGAAAATATGGGTAATATCAATGTTGTCCCATATGATCAATATGTGAAACAAAGTGAAAGTGAAGTTGTACCAAGTGATGCATCTCCTGCAGTCAACAATGACTATATTTTTGATGAATACACTGCCTGTGCCCCTGATGAGTCTGTAATTTCTGAACTAAATGCCTATAAAGAACGTGTTGCTATTTATGAACAACGTGCAAAATTTGAGTTGACCACTCGTGAGCAGGAAATGGATGACCAAGTGCGTACAATCATTAGAAAAAGTAATTTTCGAGAAGAAGTATTAAAACAAGAGTTAAATTCCTTGCAAGAAAAGCTTTCTAAAACTGCTAAGCAAAAACAAGAACTTCAAGAAAATGTGAAAACGCTTAAGCAAGAATTTAATGCAAAGGAATCAAAACTCTTGAAAGATTTTTCTAATCTGAAAACTTTGAAAAACAAACTTGAAAACAAGTTGTACATACAAGGGAACACCATTCAGACTGCTCACATGATCACTAAGCATAGGGTCTTAAGCGATAAGCATAGCATTCCCCTTGTTAAGGAACCAAATCCAGAGGTCATTAAAAGGGCTAGAAATGCTCATAAGGTTCTTTATGATGGCAATGAAATCCTTAAACCTAGACAGAAACCTAGTTGCGTTGAGTGCACTGAGGAAGATATGAAATCAGATGAAGTCACCAGGGAAAAGATGAACAAGAAATTAGATGATCCTAAATGTAGAGAGAAGAAAATAAAGATCACACCCCATGATTACAAGAAGGAAAATTGGATTTCCTTGAACATGTTTAAGCCTCAGACATTGCTGACTCCCGAACAAGTTTTCTGGAAAACGGATTTAGATAAGCAGAAAGCTGAAAAAATTGTTGAAACAAACCCTCCCCTTTGGAAAATGCCTAGAGCGACTGTGTATCCTCCTAATACACCAATGCATCTTGTTCCTAGAACAATTGCCACTAAAAGCAAGACCTTAATTAGCCAATATGTTATATTTCAACTATTTGTTGATTTTGAGAAAACTTGCAAGAAAAGAATCACACCCACTGGTATAACGGAAGGAGAAAGGGGTTTTGAGCAAATGAAAGAATGTTATTTAACTGAGGTCATGCCTTTCTTTAAACTTCTAAAAGATCACTTTGAGAGTCTTAAAAAGGGGATAGAAACTGATATCAAGGGAATGGAAAAGGAATTTGATGCAATGATAGTTGAAGTTAGTGACTATGAGCGTGCACTAAAATATAATGAGATTGAAAGGAAGAACTTGCATACATTAAATGAGACTCTTATTACTGAATGTGTTGCTCAAGATGTATTTTTCACTGCTTCAAATTTCTCTATTAATGCTTCCAAATTTCATGAACTATCTGTTGCCCAGAAAGTCTCCCATGATCGTGTCATTGAGCTTGAAAAAACTAATTCTAAACTAAACGAGAAAATTGAACTGGATGATCACGACAATTTGGTTAAACATTTTTCTAAACTAGAAGTTGAGCATTTTAATTTACAACTAAAATATCAACATCTTAAAGAAAATGTCAAAACTTCAAATATCAAGACATCCTCAGATGCTCCAGAGTTTGATGCAGTTTTTCAAATTAACAAACGTGATGAACAAATTCAAGCTCAGTGCAACACGATCAGAAAGTTGAAAGCCCAAATCTCTCAATTAAAGGGTCAAACAAACAATATGTCAGGCTCCCAAATGCCTCCTCCTTTAGATTCTCAGAATTCTCAAACGTTTCATCTTCAAAACCTAGTAAATGCATTACAAAAGGAAAATGAAAGTTTTCTGGAAGAAAATGAAAAGGTTAAACGTCATTTCAATGAGTTATTTGAATCAATAAAGGTCACTCGTAACAAAAATAACGAACAAATAGCTTCATTGCAAAAGGAAATTGAGAATATGAAGAGTCAGGTAAAAGGGAAAATGCCAATGACCAATGGGGAGAATGGTGTATCAAAGGTTCACTCTTGTAATAATTATGCTTTGTCTATGAAATATGTCCCTCCTCATCTCAGGAACAACAAACTTGCTGTTCAAACATACTTCTCATCCCTTAAGGATTGCCTAGAATGTCTGCGTGAGATTGTTGAAGAGGATAAGTTAGTGAAACCTCATGATAATGCAATTGGACATGCATGCTTATATGCCAAACGATCTCAAGAAATCTTAGAATGCTTGATCACAATATGCCCAAAGTCATTAGGTGAGAGAGTTAATCCTTTGATTCCATGTTCGATGCCTATTGCCAAGTATGATATTCATTCGATGCCCAATGTCTTGAATATGAACCCTAGTGTGCCTGTAAGTAGTTCAGGTTTCAGATCTGTCAATGCTATGAAAGAGAACTCAAGTGTGCCTTCTAGGAGTACAAATCCCAGCACTTCTAGTTTTAAGAAAGTGAACCTTAGTGTGCCTGCATGTAGTTCAGATCCCAGCTCATCTAAACAGGTGATGCAAAGAGTTGTAAAACCCACTAATGTTCCCATTCCCTCTACAGGAGTAATCAGTGACATTAAAGGGAGCAGGTCAAAGTCTCAAGACAATACAAGGAATGATAGGACCTCGCAAGCTAAGAATGTGCACTGGAAAAGAGTAGAAGAACAATCTAGGAACTTTAAGCTTGAATCGAATAAAATGAATCGTGTTGATTCTAGTATTAGCCGTAGGCGTACTGTAATTAATTCGAATTCTGATACTATTTGCAAACCTTGTACTGATGACTGCTTGAATTATGTTTCTAATCATGGATGTGGTGTTAATGTTTTGCCTAATGATGATAATTGTCCAGTTAATGTTGCTAATGTTCATACTAAAAAGGCAAAAAGGCAAAAACGAAAGAAAGTTAGAAAACAGTGGAAACCCACAGGAAGAATGTCACAATTCTCAATTTCCGGTCATTTCTCAAACTCCATATTCATCATTTCATATCAATTTATTCATGATTTTTCATTTCACCTTAAACGCGTAAATTTCATATTAAATAAACGTTATCGCGTAAGTTATTATTTTGAACATTTAATCCGATACTTCCAAAAATGATCCCGATATATTTTATACTTACAATTAGTTTATAAAAATAATATTTTGAGTTTACCTAGTGTTTTAAATTTATTTTGTATATAAATCGTTAAAGTTATATTATTACGACGCTTTTCTTAAAAACTACACTCAAATTATATTATCACTCAAATTATGCAAGAAAAATATTTTTACAATTTTTATGATCTTAATATAATTTACTTTGGTCCATTAAAATTTATTTTAACTAAAACTACTATAGTTTCACAAATGTATACAAGTTACCATTTATCTCAAATACACTTACATTTTGACTTACACATTTTATACATATACATTATATATATAAAAAAAAAAGATAATTGGGAAAACATCCCCCCTAAAAACCGGCCATAGGGGGGGGGAGTAAGTCAAGGTTGGTAACAATTTTCTTTCATAACTAGACTTATACTCAAACTCTTTCAAGTTCACTCATTCATCTCAATAATTCACTAGTTATTAAAAATCTTCTCTCCTTGTTCCTCATCACCTAGAACCGGCCACCTAAAGGTGTTATCAAGGGATCATCAAAATTTTTCCAAGCTCAAGTATATACAATCTAGATTACACTCTTATTAAGGTTTTGAAATAAAAACCTAGGGTGTTTAGGTTAATCCTTGCTCTAATCACCTCATCATAGTTTACTTGTAAGCATATCATTTACATTTTCATTTTCCCTTATCATTTCATATATATTTCATCATTTTCTTAGCTAACATGCATGACTTATGTGTATTTATACCATTTTTACTTTGATTTTTAGAGTTTTATACATATAAGGTCATCCTATAATTATTCCCTTGGTATATATTGGTCTTGATGATGTCTAGGAACCCATGACACCCTAAGAAGGTGTATGGTAGGATTAGAATAGCTTTGGAGTTGATTTGAAGGGATTGGAATAGGTTTAGTACGAGAAAAACTATTTTCGACATATATATATAGTGGTCTGATCTCGTTTTGTTTTTCTGGAAAATCCGACAGTAGGCACGAATTTTTGGCCTTGATATTTAGAAAATATACTTTAAAACGAATCCGTGGCCGCTTGAACGGATTAAAACGGAGTTATAACGAAGAAGTTATGAATTTTTCAAGTTTGACGACGAAATATATATTTTTCTGAAATTTCAGCAACCTATTTTAGTTTTGTACGAGTCAAAAACGAGCCTTAAGCATTACAAATTATTTCGACTTATCAAAAATATATTAGTATACTTTGATACGAAGCTAAGGACGTATAAAACATAGAAAACGGATTTGAAACGACTAAGATATACATGTTTTCATAAAATTGCCGTAACTATTATTTTTAGAAAAACTATATTATTTTTACGAGACAAGTGTTACGGTAACTAAAATGACCATGTTGGAGGCTGTTTTTAACGATGATGTAGAACTTTTTGTAACGAGATGTCTTCTAATAAAATCGAGATCACCAAGCATATTTTTCAAAATGACTAACCGTCTGTATAGCGGAGTTGTAATAAATTAATTACGGTTGCTCAAACTTTGCCGAAACTCACTTTTTACACAACACTTGGACAAAATCACCATCTTTAACCTTTATTATCTTTATGTTCGAGACCTTTATGTCGAAAACTCCTGAACTGAAACTTCTAGATTTTGATACAAGCTTTCCAAAACCGTCGAGTTCGTTTCCTAACGTTCGACGTACACCATTTTACGACTAGCTTTTCGGAGCCATTTTTGTCACTTTCATGAAATTTCCGACGACTTTATTTTACGACGAAAAGTTAAGATTTCACAATAAATCATTACGAAACTATTGTAGGATGACATTTTGACGTAAATACTTGTAAAGTAATTTTAGAATGGTCAAGACGTCAAAAGAGTATTTTTCGACGATAAATATTATTTTCAAAACTCACAAATGGTATAAATAACATACGAAATGCATGCATATCATTACATCATAACTCATTGCGTATCATAACATTCATTTTAGGTCGCGGATAGTTTCCGAGCCTCACTTTCGTGCACTTCATTTTGTTAGCATATCAATCACACCATGTGAGTTTTCATAGCCCCACTTTCTATTAATTGTTTACAAACTTTTGGGGGAGATACATGCTCAAACTATTTTCATTTACTTTCACAAGTACTTTAAACTCTTACATATTACTGTGAGTTCATACCCCGCTTATACTCGTTTAAATTCTTACAAACTATTTGGGGGAGATATATGCTTAAATACTTGTTTTTACTCCTGCGAATACTCAAACCATTTATACAATTGTGTTACACTATACGTCTTATACCCTTTGGACATTATGTGTGGTTTATTGCGATATGTGCCTTAATGTGCTAAACTTGTTTTCAATTATGCTTCAACATACATACTTTAGCAATTGGTTAACTCCTGCGGGAGCCGGCCAAAACATTTAAACTCTTTTGCCAAACAACATTACATATACTTTACACTTGATTGCGTTATATACTTGATTGGGTTATACTTGATTTCATATGCATACTTGGAACAAACATACAAGAATTAGTGGCTCCAAATTAAGTTGTTGGAAGGCTATTAATTTACAAACATACAAGAATTAATGGCTCCAAATTAAGTTGTTGGAAGGCTATTAATTTACAAACATACAAGAATTAATGGCTCCAAATTAAGTTGTTGGAAGGCTATTAATTTACAAACATCCCAATATTTATGTTGGAAGGCCATTTTTATGGATACAGCCCAACGTGAGCGTTGGAGGAACATCCCAACACGAGTTGTTGGAAGACCCTTGTGGTGACATTTATACTTTTAACTACCTTGATGCGCATAATCATAATTGTCATTCTATTTTTAGCAGTGGGTTGTAAACACACAGGTTGCAAGTTTTGTATGGGCGGAACTTGGAACTGAGTGGATTTATGATGCCTTTGCTTCGTGGACTATTTTAAATGACCAAAAACTTTGCCTTTGTTACATGAACACTCTTTTAAGGCTTTACTTGTTAACTAAACTCTATGAACTCACCAACCTTTGTGTTGACACTTTTTAGCATGTTTTATCTCAGGTACCTAAGGCATTCACTTCATGGCATGCATATGGACATATCATAGAGTCGTGGTGACGACGCGTCTCACTTGGGTTTTATAAACTTTAAAACATAGTTTGGCTTGTAACAAACTTATTTCCGCACAAGTTGATTTTCATTTGTGACCAATACTTTGTAAACTCTGATTGTGTTAATAAATTAAACGATGTGTTTTCCAAACGACACTTTAGGTCGTTCGATATAACTGTAACTTTGATGCTATGACAGTCAATCCCCAGGAATTCCATTCCGCTGCAAAACAGGTAATTTGGGGGTGTGACAGATTGGTATCAGAGCATCGGTTATAGAGAACTAGGTTGCATCATTGACCCTAGACTATAACCACATCATCATAGCATCTCATCATATCATTATAAGTGCACATTCTTTATACATGCGGACTTATGACTCAACACCAAACATCATATGAGTCGATTAGTCCAAGCATTGCATAGTTACTCCTAAATTATACATAGCCTGATCACCTATGTCTAATTCAGGAAGAATCATGCAATGAAGGGAGTAGTAGTCTCATATGTGTAAGCAATTCCGTGATCAAGCCAAATTTTCGAAAGATTTTCTTCAAACCACTTGTTTCCAGTTTGATCCGAGCGACAGTTCTTGTTTGATGAGTTGCAAAGATCGAGCTAGAAACAAGTCATTACCTAAACCGATTTAGCCTAATCGTATGACAGTTCTTGTTTGATGAGTTGTGGGATTAAGTAAAAATCGGTTACCAAAAAGTCTTTTAAAAATTTTGCTTGAGAATGGGAAAGCTTGTCTCATCGAGCCTAATCATAAGAAAACATGTATTTAGCACGGGAACGTATCTTGTGGGACAAGTAACTCATATGCATGAGCATTGACATAATCATATAGACCATACACAAGCATAAACTTTTAGAACCCTTGTCGCGTTTTGGGCCATAGTATCATTAATCGAATCACGAGGACGTGATTCCTCTGACATGGGAAGAATGTCACAATTCTCAATTTCCGGTCATTTCTCAAACTCCATATTCATCATTTCATATCAATTTATTCATGATTTTTCATTTCACCTTAAACGCGTAAATTTCATATTAAATAAACGTTATCGCGTAAGTTATTATTTTGAACATTTAATCCGATACTTCCAAAAATGATCCCGATATATTTTATACTTACAATTAGTTTATAAAAATAATATTTTGAGTTTACCTAGTGTTTTAAATTTATTTTGTATATAAATCGTTAAAGTTATATTATTACGACGCTTTTCTTAAAAACTACACGATAATTATATTATCACTCAAATTATGCAAGAAAAATATTTTTACAATTTTTATGATCTTAATATAATTTACTTTGGTCCATTAAAATTTATTTTAACTAAAACTACTATAGTTTCACAAATGTATACAAGTTACCATTTATCTCAAATACACTTACATTTTGACTTACACATTTTATACATATACATTATATATATAAAAAAAAAAGATAATTGGGAAAACATCCCCCCTAAAAACCGGCCATAGGGGGGGGGGGGGAGTAAGTCAAGGTTGGTAACAATTTTCTTTCATAACTAGACTTATACTCAAACTCTTTCAAGTTCACTCATTCATCTCAATAATTCACTAGTTATTAAAAATCTTCTCTCCTTGTTCCTCATCACCTAGAACCGGCCACCTAAAGGTGTTATCAAGGGATCATCAAAATTTTTCCAAGCTCAAGTATATACAATCTAGATTACACTCTTATTAAGGTTTTGAAATAAAAACCTAGGGTGTTTAGGTTAATCCTTGCTCTAATCACCTCATCATAGTTTACTTGTAAGCATATCATTTACATTTTCATTTTTCCTTATCATTTCATATATATTTCATCATTTTCTTAGCTAACATGCATGACTTATGTGTATTTATACCATTTTTACTTTGATTTTTAGAGTTTTATACATATAAGGTCATCCTATAATTATTCCCTTGGTATATATTGGTCTTGATGATGTCTAGGAACCCATGACACCCTAAGAAGGTGTATGGTAGGATTAGAATAGCTTTGGAGTTGATTTGAAGGGATTGGAATAGGTTTAGTACGAGAAAAACTATTTTCGACATATATATATAGTGGTCTGATCTCGTTTTGTTTTTCTGGAAAATCCGACAGTAGGCACGAATTTTTGGCCTTGATATTTAGAAAATATACTTTAAAACGAATCCGTGGCCGCTTGAACGGATTAAAACGGAGTTATAACGAAGAAGTTATGAATTTTTCAAGTTTGACGACGAAATATATATTTTTCTGAAATTTCAGCAACCTATTTTAGTTTTGTACGAGTAAAAAACGAGCCTTAAGCTTTACAAATTATTTCGACTTATCAAAAATATATTAGTATACTTTGATACGAAGCTAAGGACGTATAAAACGTAGAAAACGGATTTGAAACGACTAAGATATACACGTTTTCATAAAATTGCCGTAACTATTATTTTTAGAAAAACTATATTATTTTTACGAGACAAGTGTTACGGTAACTAAAATGACCATGTTGGAGGCTGTTTTTAACGATGATGTAGAACTTTTTGTAACGAGATGTCTTCTAATAAAATCGAGATCACCAAGCATATTTTTCAAAATGACTAACCGTCTGTATAGCGGAGTTGTAATAAATTAATTACGGTTGCTCAAACTTTGCCGAAACTCACTTTTTACACAACACTTGGACAAAATCACCATCTTTAACCTTTATTATCTTTATGTTCGAGACCTTTATGTCGAAAACTCCTGAACTGAAACTTCTAGATTTTGATACAAGCTTTCCAAAACCGTCGAGTTCGTTTCCTAACGTTCGACGTACACCATTTTACGACTAGCTTTTCGGAGCCATTTTTGTCACTTTCATGAAATTTCCGACGACTTTATTTTACGACGAAAAGTTAAGATTTCACAATAAATCATTACGAAACTATTGTAGGATGACATTTTGACGTAAATACTTGTAAAGTAATTTTAGAATGGTCAAGACGTCAAAAGAGTATTTTTCGACGATAAATATTATTTTCAAAACTCACAAATGGTATAAATAACATACGAAATGCATGCATATCATTACATCATAACTCATTGCGTATCATAACATTCATTTTAGGTCGCGGATAGTTTCCGAGCCTCACTTTCGTGCACTTCATTTTGTTAGCATATCAATCACACCATGTGAGTTTTCATAGCCCCACTTTCTATTAATTGTTTACAATTTTTTGGGGGAGATACATGCTCAAACTATTTTCATTTACTTTCACAAGTACTTTAAACTCTTACATATTACTGTGAGTTCATACCCCGCTTATACTCGTATAAATTCTTACAAACTATTTGGGGGAGATATATGCTTAAATACTTGTTTTTACTCCTGCGAATACTCAAACCATTTATACAATTGTGTTACACTATACGTCTTATACCATTTGGACATTATGTGTGGTTTATTGCGATATGTGCCTTAATGTGCTAAACTTGTTTTCAATTATGCTTCAACATACATACTTTAGCAATTGGTTAACTCCTGCGGGAGCCGGCCAAAACATTTAAACTCTTTTGCCAAACAACATTACATATACTTTACACTTGATTGCGTTATATACTTGATTGGGTTATACTTGATTTCATATGCATACTTGGAACAAACATACAAGAATTAGTGGCTCCAAATTAAGTTGTTGGAAGGCTATTAATTTACAAACATACAAGAATTAATGGCTCCAAATTAAGTTGTTGGAAGGCTATTAATTTACAAACATACAAGAATTAATGGCTCCAAATTAAGTTGTTGGAAGGCTATTAATTTACAAACATCCCAATATTTATGTTGGAAGCCCATTTTTATGGATACAGCCCAACGTGAGCGTTGGAGGAACATCCCAACACGAGTTGTTGGAAGACCCTTGTGGTGACATTTATACTTTTAACTACCTTGATGCGCATAATCATAATTGTCATTCTATTTTTAGCAGTGGGTTGTAAACACACAGGTTGCAAGTTTTGTATGGGCGGAACTTGGAACTGAGTGGATTTATGATGCCTTTGCTTTGTGGACTATTTTAAATGACCAAAAACTTTGCCTTTGTTACATGAACACTCTTTTAAGGCTTTACTTGTTAACTAAACTCTATGAACTCACCAACCTTTGTGTTGACACTTTTTAGCATGTTTTATCTCAGGTACCTAAGGCATTCACTTCATGGCATGCATATGGACATATCATAGAGTCGTGGTGACGACGCGTCTCACTTGGGTTTTATAAACTTTAAAACATAGTTTGGCTTGTAACAAACTTATTTCCGCACAAGTTGATTTTCATTTGTGACCAATACTTTGTAAACTCTGATTGTGTTAATAAATTAAACGATGTGTTTTCCAAACGACACTTTAGGTCGTTCTATATAACTGTAACTTTGATGCTATGACAGTCAATCCCCAGGAATTCCATTCCGCTGCAAAACAGGTAATTTGGGGGTGTGACAAAGAATATTTAGTAAGATTGGCTATTATTGGATACCTGTTGGTCATAAGAATAATCAGACAATGCTCACTAGAAAATGGATGCCTACTGGTAGAACTATTCCCTTAAGAAGTGAGCACACTGTGAGCCAAACCTATTCTAACCCATTCAAAACAACTCCGAAGCTATTCTAATCCTACCATACACCTTCTTAGGGTGTCATGGGTTCCTAGACATCACCAAAAATAATATATAACAAGGAATAATTATAGGATGACTTATATATTCATAACTCTTAAAAATCAATGAAAAAGTGGTACAACATCATATGACTTGCATGTTTTTGCTCAAATATGATGAAATGAACATGAAATGAATATGAAAGATGAAAAATGGACATGAGATGCTTACAAGAATACTTGATGAGGTTTATGAGAACAAAGGATTTCCTAATCACCCTAGGTTTTTATTGCAAAACCTAAGTAAAGAGTGATACTAGAGTGTTAATTAACTTGACTTGAAAACTTTGGTGATCTCCTCTTTGAACATCAATGGTGGCCGGTTTGATGGTGAAGAGAGAAAGAAAGAATGGTTTTTGCTCTTTTACTTGAATAATGAAGTTAATGTGTTGTTGTAGTATAATAGGAATATAAGTAAGATATTTTGTACAAAGTGAAGTGACTCATCATATAAATGTCGACCAACATGAAAAAATAAAAGAGTTTGCATTTAGTTTTAAATTAAGTGCATTTATGTAGAGTAATTGTATAGTTAATTAAGGATAATTAATAACTTGCGTACATATTTAAGCTTTTAAGGTAGCGTTAGCTAAAAATAAATTTTAACGGGTCAAAATAAAACATTTTAGACTGTTCGTACGAGCATAAACTTTTAGAATCCTTGTCGAGGTTCGGACCATAGTATCATTAATCGAATCACGAGGACGTGATTCCGCTGACATGGGAAGAATGTCACAATTCTCAATTTCCGGTCATTTCTCAAACTCAATATTCATCATACTAGTCATGCATGGGTTTTGCATTTCACATTAAACGCATAATTTCATATTAAATAAACGTTATCGCGTAATAAATTATTTTGAACATTTGATCCGTTACTTCCAAAAATTTATCACAATATATTTTTATACTCATATTAAGTTTATAAAAATATTATTATTAGTTTACCCGGTGTTTTAAATTTATTTCTTATATAAATTGTTATATTTATATAGTTGCGACGGTTTTCTTAAATATTACACGATTATTATTATTTCACTCAAATTTTGCAAGAAATGTATTTTTATAATTTTTATGACTTCAAAATGTTTTATTTTGACCCGTTAAAATTTATTTTTAGCTAACGCTACCTTAAAAGCTTTAATATGTACGCAAGTTATTAATTATCCTTAATTAACTATACAATTACTCTACATAAATGCACTTAATTTAAAACTAAATGCAAACTCTTTTATTTTTTCATGTTGGTCGACATTTATATGATGAGTCACTTCACTTTGTACAAAATATCTTACTTATATTCCTATTATACTACAACAACACATTAACTTCATTATTCAAGTAAAAGAGCAAAAACCATTCTTTCTTTCTCTCTTCACCATCAAACCGGCCACCATTGATGTTCAAAGAGGAGATCACCAAAGTTTTCAAGTCAAGTTAATTAACACTCTAGTATCACTCTTTACTTAGGTTTTGCAATAAAAACCTAGGGTGATTAGGAAATCCTTTGTTCTCATAAACCTCATCAAGTATTCTTGTAAGCATCTCATGTCCATTTTTCATCTTTCATATTCATTTCATGTTCATTTCATCATATTTGAGCAAAAACATGCAAGTCATATGATGTTGTACCACTTTTTCATTGATTTTTAAGAGTTATGAATATATAAGTCATCCTATAATTATTCCTTGTTATATATTATTTTTGGTGATGTCTAGGAACCCATGACACCCTAAGAAGGTGTATGGTAGGATTAGAATAGCTTCGGAGTTGTTTTGAATGGGTTAGAATAGGTTTGGCGCGAGAAAAACTCATTTCGACACGTTTTAAATAGGGTCTGTCCTTATTTTTAAAATCTGGAAAATCCGACAGTAGATAAAAATTTTTGGCCTAGATATTTAGAAAATATACTTTAAAACGAAACCGTGGCCGCTTGAACGGGTTAAAACGGAGTTATAACGAAGAAGATATGAATTTTTCAAGTTAGACGTCGAAAACTAATAATTTCTGGAAATTCAGCATATAAATGTCACTTTTTACGAGTCAAAAATGAGGTTTAAGCGTTATGAAATGTGTCGACTTATCGAAAATATATTAGTATACTTTGACACGAAGCTAAGGGTATAGAAAACGTAGAAAACGGACTTGTAACGAGTAAATTACACGCGATAAACAAAGTTGCCGTAACTTTATTCTATTAGCAACATTAATATATTTTCTATTAAACATATACTACGGCAACTAGGGGCCATGTTGAGGGTTGTTTTTAACATTGATAGGATACTCTTTATAAAAAGATGTCTTCTAGTAAAATCAAGTTCGCCAACCATATTTTCCAAAATATCCAACCGTTCGTCAAGCGGAGTTGTAATGAATAAAATATAGTCGCTCAAAGTTTACCGAAAACCACTCTTAAACACACAAGTACCATACTTAACCTATATTTTTCTCTAAGATCGAGACCTCTAGGATGAAAAATTAAATGCTAAAACTTTGAGGTAATGATACAAGCTTCCCAAAACCATTGAGTTTATTTCCTAACACTCGATGCGCACCATTTTACGACTAGCTTTCCGAGGCCATATAGTCACTTTCATGACTTGTCAAATTATATTATTTTGCGACGAAAAGTTATAGATTCATAATAAATCACCAAATGATTATCGTAGGATATCATTTCGACGTAAGTACTTGTAAAGTATTTGGTAACTTGACAATATGTCATAAACATATATTTCGACGATAAACTTTATTTTCCAAAATGTACAAGTGGTATGGATATCATATGAGTGTGCATGCACGACATTGTTTCATGACTTATATTAGAGCATATCATATCATTCATAATAGGTCAGTTTCGAGATTCACGCTACATTTCGGTGTAACCACTTTTGTCATCGCATCTATTCATCAAGTGAGTAATCACATCCCCTTTTTACCGTTTTACTATATTTTGGGGCGAAATGCATGAACCATTTTTGAGCTAAATTGTTTACTACTTTTATTAACTAGTTTGACTAGAACTTGTGAACTTGAATCAAATCCTTGAACTTAATTATGAAATTATGCCTTACTTGAACTTATTGAACCGGACGTGTTATGACCTTGTCCCAAAGTCTCCCATGTTCGGAGCATCACTATAAAGTCTCCCATGTTCGGAGCATCACTATAAAGTCTCCCGTGTTCGGAGCGTATCTTTGGGAAGAGGCACCCAGTATATCTTTGGGAAGAGGCACCCAGTATAACTTTGGGTAGAGGCACCCAGTATATCTTTGGGAAGAGGCACCCAACATAACTTTGGGTAGTGGCACCCAACATAATTTGGTTTCATCAGGAGCATCCCTGAATTATTATATACGTGGTACTATATTGTGAACTATTATGACCGCTTATACTTGACTGCTTGATATGCTATATTTTGTGCAATGGGTTGTGAACACACAGGTTGCAAGTTTTGTATGGGCGGAACTTGGAACTGAGTGGATTTTCAATGCCTTTGCTTTGTGGACTATTTCCGATAACCGAAACCTTGGACTCTTTCATACGAGTTTTCTTATTTTACTAAACATGTTTACTCACCAACTATTTTCATAGTTGACCCGTTTTTCTCTCATGCATTTCAGGTGATCATTAGTAAGCTTTTCTACCAGGTCTTGCATAATGAAGTTTTCACTTGTCAATACAAATCGTTATGTAATAGAACGCAATATTTTAGGAACTAAACTTTGTAATATATTTGCCGATGTCGGCTAAACTGGTGTTGTAATGGTGTACTCTTTCTTTTAAATATTAACGTTGGTATGTTCTATTATCTCCTGGGGGATGACTGTCATAGCATCAAATTACAGTTATATCGAACGACCTAAAGTGTCGTTTTGAAAATATCGTTTGATTAGATAAAATAATCAGAGTTTACAAAACATAGGCCCCAAAAGATTTCCAATGTACCAAAATCAGATTGTTACAATCAAACGATAGTTAAGTGCATAAAATATATGTGAGACGCGTCGTCACCACGACTCTATGATAAGTCCAAATGCATGCCATGAAGTGAATGCCTTAGATACCTGAGATAAAACATGCTAAAGTGTCAACACAATGGTTGAGTGAGTTCATAGAGTTTGTACTGATATGAAAAGATTTTAAAGAAGGTTCATGTAGCAAAGGCAAAGTTTTGGTCGTTTAGAATAGTCCACAAAGCAAAGGCATTGTAAATCCACTCAGTTCCAAGTTCTGCCCATACAAAACTTGCAACCTATGTGTTCACAACCCACTGCCAAAATATGTCTAGTTTATGTTCAAGCACACGTTGTCAAATGAGTTCACAAAGCAAAGGCATTGTAAATCCACTCAGTTCCAAGTTCCGCCCATACAAAACTTGCAACCTGTGTGTTTACAACCCACTGCCAAAATATAGCATATCAAGTAGTCAAGTATAAATGGTCATAATAGTTCACAATATAGTACCACGTATATAATAATTCAGGAATGCTCCGAACATGGGAGACTTTGCACTGCTCCAACAAGGGAGACTTTGTAATGATGCTTCTGATGAAACCAAATTATGCTGGGTGCCACTACCCAAAGTTATGTTGGGTGCCCCTTCCCAAAGATATACTGGGTGCCTCTTCCCAAAGATATACTGGGAACATAGGATACCTTATAGTGATGCTCCGAACATGGGAGACTTTATAGTGATGCTCCGAACATAGGAGACTTTATAGTGATGCTCCGATCATGGGAGACTTTAGGTCAAGGTCATAACACGTACAGTTCAATAAGTTCAAACAAGTCATAAGTTTGTATTTAAGTTCAAGAGTTCCGTTCAAAAATTCGTAATTAAGTTCAAAGATTTAAGTCGAGTTCAAAAGTTCAGAACAGTCAAACAAGTTCAAAATATATCAAAAGGGTTCTTTACAGGTTAAAAGAGTTCAATTATATGTCAAAAAGTTCAAATCAAGTCCAAAGTCTTCACTTATATGTTAAAGGGTCCGAATCAATTTAAAAGAGCTCAAATATACATGTCGAAGGGTTCAAAATCAAGGAAAGTGTTTCAACTAATAGCGTTCATAACATAGTGATCAATTTAGTTCAGGCATAATCTACTTACGCACACATAGAGTGAAACAAAAGATATTTAAGATCATATAAGTGTAAAGTAAAAATAAGTAGTTAAGCATGTATCTCCCCCAAAGAGTTTATAAAATAATTAAACGAGTAAAAGTGGGGCTACGAACTCACCTTAATAAATGTGATATCCAATATATAGCGAATCGATGGATAAGCCGAGAAACCTCTACGCGCAACCTAGAATATGTGTTGTGTCTTAGGTTCTAAAATAACGATGTGAATGTATAAACATGCCTTATATAGTTATTACATCAATTATGCTTGGATACTTAACATTTGTGAAGTTGTTTAAGTGTTTACGTTCCTTATATTTAAGTTTTCCCCGTCTAAATCTACCCGTTACTTCTAAACCGTAAATGATAACGACTCGATTTTTATGTCCTCGGAAAGGTAATTAAATGTACTAAACAGATTAGTGGGTCCTACTGCCCCAGAAATTATTTAACTAATGTGAAATTACCAATTTACCCTTGGATGTACTAGTTATTTCAATCATCAGCAAACTGTCTCACGGTTTTGGTCATAAGTCGAGTTATACAACTCCATTTAATGCACGGCCAGCGGCCACGTTCAAGTTAGGGTGTTAGCTACAACTTTTATTCTTTGACCAACAGTTGGTTATATGCAAGTTTTATGAGCTTTACTCGTTTGAAATCTGTTACTCAGATTTGGACACGTTTAGCCGTTTTGGCTCTAGTTTATTCATCGGGATGAGTTACGGCATGAGCCACCCGGAAAAATGATCACAAGACATAGATCTACAATCCTATGTTATTACCTAAGTTTTTCAGTCCACGAATTTTACCCAGTAATTACGTTTACAGCCCTTGTTCAGTTTCTGTTTTACAAAACTAGTCCTTTTGACAATTTCTAGTGGTTTAGTCCATTTATCCAAGCATAATCAACCATAATAAGCATACAAAACATATTATATACATGAAATACTAGTATTTACAGAAATCAAATGATAACATAAAAGTTTGCTTACAATCCTTGTGATGAAACAAATCATTAACCAAGAACTAGGACACTAAAACCTAAACCCTTTCAACATGAACCCGAGCTTCCAAATCCTTAACACATCATGCTAATCCCTTGGTATAACCCTTGTGAAAACTTTATGAATTCAGCCCTAGCATCCTTGTGTATCTCCTAATTCAACCATGGAATCATCAAATAAACACTAGTTTCATGTAGAGAATAACTAAGCCTTGAACTTTGGTATGTAATTTGTAACTTGAAGATCAAAGGATCATGGTTTTGTGAATTAAAGGTGCCTCGTTTAAATGGAGAGGAAAGGAAGTGAAATGAATGTGTTTATATAGGACTAATAGTCAAAGGAGGTGCAAGAGTTAGGATATTTCTAAGACTTAACTATCGTTTGATTGTAACAATCTCATTTTGGTACATTGGAAATCTTTTGGGACCTATGTTTTGTAAACTCTGATTATTTTATCTAATCAAACGATATTTTCAAAACGACACTTTAGGTCGTTCGATATAACTGTAATTTGATGCTATGACAGTCATCCCCCAGGAATTCCATTCCGCTGCAAAACAGGTAATTTGGGGGTGTGACAGATTGGTACCAGAGCCAAAGGTTATAGAGAATGCCGATTTTTCAAAAATAAAAAAATCACAGCTATAACCGGAAATTTTTTTTTATTAAACATTGAACATCATCCGAGTCATCTAGTCCTATCGTTGCATCGTTAATCATTAATTATACATAGCCTGATCAACTATGTCTAATTTATGAAGAACCATGCAATGATAAGAAGGGTAATTTTAAATCATGTTTAGTCGAGTCTTTTGAGTCTGGTCACCTGAAGTTGCATTGGTCGGGTGGGTATGCATAGCATGTTTTTACGTTCACGTCTACATTACCGTATCTTATTTATACCCTCTCTTTTCCATCTTTCGACTTGTTAGACATAGCATGTCTCTGTTCCTGTCATATTTCGATTACTATAACACAATACCACCGTTCTAAACCTCATCTTCCTTCGTCCGAGTGTCATTTACTCAACCCGATATTTTGGTCCATTGCAAAATCATGGCTGCCAGAAACACACGCTCAGGAGTCAACAACAACGGCAACCCAAACAACAATGACAATCCAAACAACAACGCGACTGGAATAGCGGATCTACTCACCCAAATTATGACGCACCTTGATGCTAGACGAACCAACGTCGGAGAAGGTCTGGAGGACTAGCAAAAGCGAATGACAATGGACGAAAGCGACAGGAGGATCACCAGGGAAGCCGAGACCAGGGTCAGCAAGACAAGAGGCAACGAATAACCAGGAACTATGGAGCAACTACTCAGGAGCGCAAAAGATACGCAGGTCCACATCCTTTGTGCACTCGATGTAACTATCACCACTCGGGAGACTGCCCAAGGTGCGACAAATGTGGACAGACGGGCCACTTCGCGCAAAATTGCTCAAACAGGACTGGGAATCAAGGACAGAGAAAAGCATGTTACGAGTGTGGAAGTCTAGATCACCTTCGCAATACCTGTCCAAAGCTGAAAAGAACACCTAACCAAGAAGGTAATCGTCCAAACCTGGCGTTGGCAATAGAAGGCCCACAAGATCAGAACATTGATGTTCCCCCCGCACGTGGTCGAGCATTCTATCTGGGTACCGAGGAAGCGCGCAACGCGTAACGGGTACATTCTTTCGAACAACTACCTTATTTCTGTACGACATGATTTTGAGTGCATAACTTCCTTCCAATTTTTACCACGTTCACGGCATTGATTAATTTGTGACCCATCGATATCGACCTTAGTTGTATTATATTTTGTTGATTTGATTTGATTTGTGTAAGCAAATCCAATATCGAGCGAATCTTTCAAAAGACTTCATTCAAAAGACTTGTTTCCTAGCTTGATCTAGTGACAGTTCTTGTTTGATGAGTTGCGAAAGTCAAGCTAAGAAACAAGTTTACTCAAGTCACTATCTAAAGGTCTTTTGAGGGCTACGTTCGATATTGGGTAAGTTTACCCTATCAAATCTAATCCCGGGCACGTACTTAGTTGAATGGGGAACCTGTACGCATGGGCATTGATATGATCATTTAGACTGTTCGTACGAGCATAAACTTTTAGAATCCTTGTCGAGGTTCGGACCATAGTATCATTAATCGACGTTTTGGGTACGTACTGATCATACTACTTATAACTCAAACTCTTTACTGGCCTTTAACTCTTAACACTGTAAGAAGGGTACAGTCGCCTTAGTGCAGGAGCACTAAGCTAATTACTATGATACCAGGCTTGGAGCTGTTCCTAAGATTTTCAAATACGAGCATGCTTGTCAGATTTACTAGTATAGTTACGGGTACGCATGTCCAAGGGGTAAGTTGATTCATGCACGGGCCCTAATCTAAACTATCCCATTTGAATGGGTTATAGCTTGCATCGGGAGTTTTCTGGAAATCTATCACTGAACTCATTTGAACAAAGAATCGAACTGAAAGCGTTGAGTAGTTTGTTCTTGACAGTGATCTAGTTCGATCCTTTGTTCAGAAAACTTACTTCAGAAAACTTTCTAAGCGAGCTATAACCTAAACGAATGTGTTTAGTTTAGTTTAGTT
>BPTQ01000002.1:106154861-106208165 GCA_019973895.1 Chrysanthemum seticuspe
GAGACAGATCGTAGTATGATTGGATCCCTGATGTACCTCACTGCTAGTAGACCAGACATCTTGTTCGCTGTTTGCATGTGTGCTAGATACCAGGCTAAGCCTACTAAAAAGCACCTTGAAGCAGTTAAACGGGTCTTTCGGTATCTCCAAGGAACCATCAACATGGGTCTTTGGTACCCGAAGGACACCGGTATGTCACTAACGGCCTATGCAGATGCTGATCATGCAGGTTGTCAAGATACACGTCGAAGTACGTCTGGAGGTGCTCAGTTTTTGGGTGATAAGCTTGTGAGCTGGTCTTCAAAGAAGCAAATGAGTACTTCTATTTCCTCTACAGAGGTTGAATACATAGCCATGTCATCCTGTTGTGCTCAAATCTTATGGATGAGATCTCAATTATCTGACTATGGCTTTGAATTCAACAAAATCCCTCTGTACTGTGATAATAAAAGTGCTATTGCTCTCTCATGCAACAACGTTCAACACTCAAGAGCAAAGCATATCGAAATTCGACATCATTTCATCAGGGAACAAGTGGAAAAAGGTGTGGTGGAACTCTATTTTGTGAGGTCTGAATATCAGTTAGCAGACATCTTCACCAAAGCTCTTCCAAGAGAACGTTTTGAGTTTATTCTTCCACGTCTTGGCTTAAAAAGCCTTCAACCAGAAACACTCAAACGTCTTCAGGAGGAAGACGAGGAGTAAAGGTCTATCTTCATCTGTCTCTTGTAAATATCTTTTCGAAAAGCAAAATACAAAATTATAAAACCTTCAAAAATCAAATAGAAAAATATAAAACCTTCAAAATCCATAAAAATTTGAAAAATTCGAAAAATCTTCAAAAAATATATTGTCATTTTGTCATGTTTCTCTCGATTCGATTATATCTACGGTCTTGTTGTTGTCATTCAAAGAATTACACGGGTCTTTAGATATTGTTCGAATTTTTATTTAAAAAAAAAAAAAAAAAAAAAATCAAAAAAATCAAAAATATTTTTGGGAGAAAGAGAAACAATGGTTTATTGTCATTTTCAGGCAATAACCCGGTTTTAAAAGAAAGAACAGAGCCATGTTTTATCATGCTTTCAAAATTCCATGCTCTGATTCTATATACATTTATCTGCTGAAAACTAAATGCTTTGAAAAATAACTCGGTCTCTATTTTTGATAATCATCAGGACTTATTTGTCAAAATCTCTATCTCTCAATCAACAACCTATGTCATTGATTGAGGGGGAGAATGATTTCAATTAAATTAAAAAGTTATTTGGCATTAAATTGTTTTCAAAAGATATACATGCATGTTTTATCAATGGAGTTTAAAGTCTTAAAATCCGATCCTTATCAGTTAAAACTCTTTCATAATCAAGTCACAATTCCCCTTAAAAGCTTTCAAAATCAGTTTAAATCTATAAGAGATCACAAATCTCAAATGACTTGATAATAGTGATCGGGGGAGAATGTGTGATTTAAATTGGATTTAAACTGATAATTCGGTAAATGGCTCTATAAGGATGTACATGCTGTCCTTCCCACATGTGACAAACGATTTCAAATTTTCAATGCACATGTTGAGGGGGAGCATCTATCTTAAACCTATGATTTGAAACGTGATCATTTATCTCAATGTGCAGGTTCCTTCTAGTATGTGCAAAACTCTTTTCTAATCTCGAGGCACATATTGTGGGGGAGCAAACTCATGAAAACCTCATCCTTCCCCAAAATGCTCTATCTACTTGATTTGATGTGGGAAGTGATGTTGATATCTTTTAGAAAATGGTAATCAAAGAAGTTAATTCTTTCTCTTCCTCCGTGTGCAAAACTTTTTCAAATACTTGATACACATGTTGAGGGGGAGTTCTCGTTCTAAAAATATCAAAAACAATTCAGGTACAAAATGCTTTGATAATATATCATAAGTATCTGAATTGATTTTCAAATGGTTTTCAATTGGTTCCAATGGCAGATGAACAATACCAAATTGACCGACCAACTTTACTTTATGTACGGTGATATAAGGATGATAAGGTTAGGTATGTGTTCCCATGATCCGCCAGAACCGGAGGGATCTACCCAGGGACAATCCACTAGTTAGTATAGAAGTCCTTAGGTATGATGATAAAAGGAGAAAAGTGAGATATGGGAAGAGTGCGGACTGAGATAGAGCGAGTACTGGAACAAACCCAACAAGGTTCTTGCTATGAAGTCTCGGTAAGCACTGAAGGGGTTGAAGAATTAAAAAGAATTGAATGAGAAAAGGGTGAAAACAAATAGCCCTACATTTATTCAACCTTAGGGCAGAAACCGGGTTCACTTCATATGCTACTGATGGTAACATCGGTATTGAAGACAAGACGTCATGGACCCAGTGACGCACTGCACTTCAACTTTCCAAACCACTCAAGTTCCTCTTAAAAGGACTTGTTTCATTCTCACGGGGAACCGACATTATCTATCGACTTTCTCTTAGAGATTGTTGATATTGAAGAAGGAGACCCTCTCCCTAGTCTCCTGCACATGATCCAAATATGCACAAATTGAGTCTAGAGCCACGAGATCATCAATAAATCTCATTAGGACACTTTCAATGAAGACTCTCTGTTTCACACAATGTGGAAAGAGAGATTATATCTTGAGTCCTACGCATTATCCTTGTGGTATTGCCAGAACATCTGAGTGATGTGTATACATATTCACAATGAAGATGGAAAGCCTTCTGGAGCCAACATCAAACAAGCTCCTGGTAGGTGGCATGTGAGATCTATTATATAGATCAACCATGTGACAACTGAACAGAAACAATGGGGCGATTCAATCTCTTGAATCAATCCTGGTTCAGGTTATGGATTGACGGATACCTTTGAAAAACCGGTCATTGTGCTTAAAAACTCTTTTCTTTAGCAAATCGACCGTGTACGGATATTTCAAACCAAAATGTGTTTTTATGATTGATAATTGATTTTCAATAAAACCTTCGTTGTATTGCAAAAACAATTTCTATTGAGCAATACACGATTGTTTTTCAAATCTCTTTTCATCAATCAGTGGACTTAAAATTCGCTGGTTCACTCACTCCGTGTTGTCTTCTTTGAGACGTTCCGGTTTGAGAACAGCTAGAGCAGCTGCGAAACCCTGTCAAGGAAATTCTTCGGAATTATACCTGATTACAGGCAGTACTTGTACTGATCAACGGGGAACCGTGGGCCGTGTACCTCAATTCAACGAAAGTGATCAAAGACACTTTCGTGCGATTTATTGCTAACTATTGTATGCAGGTACACCCTACGTTTGCAGCTGATCAGAATGAAGCGGTCAATCCATAGCCGCATGCTCACTTAACACATTCATCTCAAAAGAAATCATGATTAGTGCATCAATGACTCTGATATTTTCACTCCATGCTTCTGCTACGCTGCTGCCAATATCATGAATCAACTAAAGCTTCCGCTACTCTGATGAGAAGATATCATGATCCAGAATGTGAGCATGTCGGTCCTAAAGTCACAACATCACATAATACCAACACCACAAAGGATGTCTCAGAGATTTTTGATAGCTGATGATCTCAAAAGCTGGCTCAAATTTATTATCACGTGGATCTGTAAAAGACCTCCTCCTAGAGTAACCAAACATGCAATGAGAAGAATCAATGACTACGAGCTTCGGAGCAAAGTACTACATCAAGAATGCAAGAACAATTGTTAATGTCATATCTGTTTGTATTCAATGTAATTCAAGTATATGTTTGAGGTGACCTCCCTTAGGGGGAGATTGTTAGGAATTAGAAATTCCAGGTATTAAAGAGTCGGTCACCTCAAGTATATGTAATCGGTAGAAAGCTCGTAGTCATAGTTATTTTATGTTAAGTAGTATTTAGTTAAGTAACACCGTGGAGGACGGACGGGTCTTTACCCACTGTATGCCTGATCCACAGCCCGTTGTGTGGCATTTTTATGTAAGACTATAAATACTCTCTACCTCCCAAGGTAGAGAGTTGGAGCTCATAATAAGAATTTTCTTTCTCTCACTAAAGTTCCCTAAACCTCTAACTTTCTCTCTCTAGAATTCTACTTATACGCCACCTTGTTGTTATGGTTTGATGTGTATGTGAAAACTAATATCCTACAACATCACTCAAATCCTAATTAAACAAAAACCCATTTCTATTTCACCATTATTTTCATTAACCCCAATTCAATCTCATCCAATTAAACCACTGTCAAATTAACACTTCTCCGGCAAAACCCAACACAACCATTTTTAGCCTATTATTATAATTCACTCAATGGGTGGGGAATACCAAACGTCAAATGGAGATCACCCACTCAACGACATCGAATGGGTGCAAGTTAGGAAAAAGGCATCGAGGTAACGGAACTCGTTCACACAGGGATGAGAGTCATCGTCATGATAAGGAGGTAAGCAATGGGAGACGTGCAACAGAATTTGAGAGGGTTATGCGTAATAAGGCCACTTCCTTCTTCTTCACCAATTTCCCCGATTCTTGGGACTCTGAGGCCCTTTGGAAGATGTTTGGAAGGTATGGTATAGTGGTGGATGTTTTATGTGGCTTTCAAGAAGACAAACCAGAAGAGAGAATGAAAGCAAGAAACTGATAGTGTAATTAGTTTGGTATATTTGCAAAACAGCCCCCTCAACTCTTAAAAACGGGAAGGATTCAGTTAAGCGGGCAAAAATTGGATTAAGGGACTGTTTGATAGCCACTTAATGAGCCTCGCTCAGCTTTAAAATCTTAATCAAACAGCACCTAAGTTGTTTGACAAAAAAAAAAGTATTCCACTCAAGCATCCAATTAGGCTTTGAATGGCTAAGCATAAATGGCTTGCTAAATGGTTAAGTAACCGAAGTATACATTATTTCATCTTTAGTAATGTCCCACCTTTTATATAATTATATACTCTTATTTTATTTGTTACATTAAAATAGTACTTCGTATATGTCAATCTCACCTACACTCGTGTATTTTTTTTATATGCAATAACTTATCAATGTATATATATCATCTTGATTTCTTAGCATGCTCTTCTAGCGTGATATTTTAATCTCATGACTTATGCTACTCAAAATTTGTTGATTTTTTTAACATAAGCAAAATTATATTTATAACTATACGAATTGCTACTATTAACAAAAGCTAATTATTTTAACCGATCTAAAAATAATAATAAAAGTTTTAACAAATAATCTATTTAATAAAATATCTTATAAAAACTAATATGAAAAAAATCACAAAAATTATAACGTTAATTTATTGTAGTTAGATATATTTATTCAGAATGTTTGCCAAACAATATGTTTCATTCAGAATCAGTTTGATTCAGAGTCTTTAAACCATTCAGAGCCTTCAAACCATTCAGCACGTGTCAAATTTGGTTACAATAAGGGTAATTAGGAAAGTTTTTGGTTTTAATAGGAAAATTAAGAGTTTATTGTCACAATAGTAAAATGTGGCAAGTAGACCATTAACCCTTCTTTTAATTATCAAATAAACGAACATGAACAAGATTATATGCCCATCTTAATACCTTATAATGCATTTAGGACTATTCTATAATTAGAAGGCTTAAAAATTCAGCCAATATCACTTACTTAATATGGAAATTAATAGTCAATAGCTTACATCATACACATACTTAAAAGTTATAGCAAAAAATTAAATGTCTTTAAATTATAGACTTGTAACAACCCAATATTAATATAACATATTTAAAAAACTTTTAAGAGCCCAATTAATTAATTTGTAACTGCCAAACCATAGATATAAATCCCCATCCCATGCACCAAACAAAACAGAACCAACATCAAATATATATTACTCCGTAATTTAAAACCAAACGAAAATAAAGAACCGTGCAAGACTGTTCCATTCCTATCTCACGTTTGCAAGAAACAACAACCGAGATCAAACCTAAACCCAGACACACCCATGCCCATAACTCTCGCATCACTCCTCAACTCACAACAAACAAAAAGTTGAATCTATGTACCTTCACAACAAACAAAAAGTTACCGAATCTATGTTCCTAACCCATCTCCAAACAACTATAATTGAAACATGCAACAATAACCCATCTCCAAATCAATAACCATCAGTCTCGAACTCATAAAAGAAAAAAGAAAACAAGATCTCAGCTTTGTTCATTTTAGTACAAATCTTCAAAGATTTTCGTATATGAACATAACCCATCATTGATCTATGTGAAGCATAGCTTCTTTTATATACGAAACTTTCAAAGAAAGATGTATAACAAATCTCTGTTACACTCTATCTTTAGTTCGAAAACACAACAAATAAAAACCTACCCGAGACCATTAAAGACCTTGAAGCCAAGTGTTTGTGGTCCTTGTTTTGAGTAAACAAACGAAGACATGAAGGTCCTTGGTCCGGTTCTTAGCAGTAGAAAAAAGGGGTGTTTGTTTGAGTTTCGGTTGAGTTTTACAAAAAAGGTTATTTTGATTCGGTGGGTTAATGGCTGGAAGAAGAAATGTTGTATTTTGGTTTGTGTGAAGTGAAGTGAAGTGATAAGGACGATTTGTGTGTGGCTGCAAGCAAAGGGAGAGTAGCGGCATGTATGTGATAAGTGTTTTTAGGGTAGGACAAAGTTAGGAGATGTGTTATTCATAACCTAAAAACTAGAATGAAAGTATTATTGGGTTAGTAGTTGGATTTAACCGAAAATTAGGCCTTATATTGAGCTAATATCCGATTTTTTTTTTACTATTATTGGGTTGTCCAAAAATTACGAACCGTTAACAAATACTAAACAAAAATATGGATTGCTAATGGCCAAGCCATTTGTTTCGTTAATGTCGATGTTTAGTATTGTTATTGGTTAATTAATGACAAAGTGATTAATACTGAAATATCTAAAGTGATGATGTTTTTATTTAGTATACTTTTTTGTTTGTTCAATATTTTGATGATGATAATGTTTTAAATGAATAGCTTGCATTATATTCATAAATAAAAGTAACCCATTAAACTTACCATCATTTTAATAATTTGCTAAAAAATTAACCATTGAACGCCTATTAATCTGTAATATTCATGTATGTTAATGATAAAAATTGAAAAATGAATCTGCTATCAATTTACTTTATTATTAATTTACACGTTTTGCTTTAGAAAAAAAGATATATATGTGAAACGTCGATAAGGTTATCATCACAGACACGCAACACCGTCGATAAAGTTATCATCATGAATAACGTATAATAGAAAGACATCCGTTCGCCGTTACATATCTTTCTGTTCCATGGATCCGTTCACATAATCGAAAGACATTCGTTCACCTAAACATATAAATGAAAAAAAAAAATTGCTCTCCACAAAATTTAGTCACTGGGTACCCGCCCCACATTGCGCGGGTACCCTGCTAGTGTTATTTAATGAGCAAACAAGGACAATAAGTCTCATTCGTTCATTTCGTCCGATTATCTGTTTCTTTATGTTTGAGAATTATTATATCTATATTATTTTTTCACTGAAACAGTTGTAATTAAACAAATGTTCAAGAACTAACTTTATATCACCCGTATTTGTTTATTTGCGTTTACGTCTTTAGGAATGAACATATACAGTCACGCTTAAGTTCATTTGTTTGGTTAAGCTTAAACGCGTGTCGGCTTCATTTACAGCCCTATTACTCAACACACAAGCGGGTATTATAGCTACATACCTTAATGATCCTGTGAAACTTAACATTGTTGTAGAGCCCATTGAAGTTTCGAGTGTGACTTCCGGTGGACCTCCTTCTGATCCCGGCATGGTTGTTTGGGATGATTCTGGTGAGGGTTCGTTAGGGGTTAAGGTAGCCTAAAATTAAAGTATTGGTTCGGGTCAGGTAGTGGTTACTTGTGAGTTTTTTTTTATGTTCGACCCAATTGGATCATGTTTGGCATAGAACTTATTTTTTTATGTTCGACCCAATCATCAACGGAATAACATTTAAGTCCACAAGTGGAGTTGATGATAGGTTGATTTTCTCACCAGCCTCACCAACACCACTGCCGCCCGCCTCATTAGCCTTTTGGCTCCTCTTTCTGGTCAAACGCTCAGCAACTGGAACCTCATATTCTACGTCCTCCATCTCATGGTTAACCTGGGGAACGCTGATGCGGATTTTGTAAGAGCTCACGATCCTCCTAGACAGGCAGCGTAACTAATGTTACTGTATATTTTAGTATGGGTAGGAAACAGGGATGGAAGGCAAATGTAGAGATTTATATTTAATAAATCAATCTTATTCATTCATTTTTTTTAATCAAAATTCATAAAAAATTATTTTTCACATATTTTTTAAAATAACATATTTTGCAAACGATAAATTTTTAAACTATAAAAAATACACCATCGCAACGAGAATTAAATTATCTTTTTATAGATATGTATTTCTCTATATTTTCGATAAACTTTTTTTTTTTTTTTCAAAAATTCCGACCAGAAAAATCACATATGATTTTCAAAAATCACATGTGATTCGATTTTTACAAATCACATATGATTTGCAAAAATCATACCCAAATCATATGTGATTTATAAAAATCGAATCACATGTGATATTCACAAATCACATATGATTTTTAGGTCGAAATTTTGAAAACAAATTGTTAAAAATATATAAAAGTGCATATCTATAGAAAGATAATTTAATTATCGTCGCGATGGTATGACTTTTTTCTAGTAACGATTAACGATTTGCGAGATATTTAATTTTTTTTATAAATGTGAAAGTTTATTTTTTTTGTTTTGATTAAAAAAATGAATGATTATAATTGATTCATTGGATCTATGGTAAATTTGATATCAATATTGAACTTTTGCCATGTCGAGATATGTCTAAAGATGAGGGATGAGTATTTTTGTATTTTTATATTTTTTAGAAAGCAAATTAAACTCTTGGGGTTTTGAATAATGGGCATTTTAACTACCAATTAGCTAAAACAAAATTAAATAACTTAAAACAAAATGCAAGAAAAGTAAATTGGTAGTAACTCTTATGATAGGAAAATGTGTTTACTTAGATTTCTTTACTCCCTTATTATCTCTTATTGATTAATCGAATTGTCACACCCTTATTTTAATTGGAGTGTTGTATTCCTTTTTATTAGTCGTAGGGATGTGTCAAATGGCCTAACTCTATGAACGTATTAGTCTCTCCTAAGAAGCTTAAAGTCTATTAAGTCTCCTAGGATATACAAGTCGCAATTCATGCACTAAATACAACGAGAAAAACCACAAGTGCACTCTAGGGTTGCGTTTAATAAGATGGACAAGCTAGTTATATATAAGAATTAAGCTAGTTTTCTTACCCTAACGCGAAGCAACCAATTCAAAAAGAGACGGCAATCAATAATTAATAATAATGTTTCATTAGATCAAAGTAAACACTAATAGATCTAGCCTAGCATGTTAAAGTGAAGAAAAGAAAAGCATATAATCAAACAACACATAGACATATAGAATGATTAAAGAGGGATTACTTATCTTCAATTAACCATGAGCCAAAGTGGCTGAAAAACATTCACACAAGCTGTGAAATTCGTCTAGTGTTTGCATCTTCAAAGTGTTACACAAATAATGAAAAACATGTGAAATATATATATATTATTACACTTGTGACGGCGTCACTTTATAGGTTGTGACGCCGTCAGCTCGCCATCATTAGGGTTTCGTCTTGAGCAAGTTGTCGCTTTGGATCTCTGACGCTGGCATGTGATGCCTGACGTCTTCCCCTTGTAAATGATTCGGGCCGTCTCTTGTACTGAAGATGAATCACTCCTTTTGTGGCCGATAAACGAGTCTAAGGGGCTTGTATGGACTACCATTGAGGAAACTGGAGACTGATTTCGAATCAAGTATATGTGCAATATTGAGCAGGTTGGAGTTACTAAGCCTTCCTATTTCCCATATATTGAGCAACCCTATGATTTGGAAAGAGATAATCTTGATGATGAAAGTATGTACACCGAGGCGGAAATTTTGTTCAACAACAGGTTGCTACGACTTATGGAGTTGACTTTGGAACAATGGTTAGACATTAAATATGGGAATCGTAATAATATTGCTAAAGATTATTTGAGAAGCATTGTGGGTACATGGTTAACCCAAAGTTTTAAGAAATAATTTGATGTGTACATGGTGATAAAAAGACGGTTAATGAAGTCCAGGATTAATACTAATGTTGAATTTGATCCCTATGATGTTGATTTTGCAGAATGGTTCCAAATTCAGTAACCACAAGAGTATGGATAGGGCTACCAAAAATGTACTTTGGCTATATTGGATAAGAGGAGATGATGAAAAAGTATTGACTTAAAGAGAGTTATCCGATAAAGAAAACGAAGATTCTAGTGCATATGATGAAGTTGGTAGGCTCTTTGCTATTGAAGTTGATATATTCGATTATGAGACACCTCTCTGCAAGGAATTTATGGAATTTAACCATCTACTCTAAATCGATAATGATTTCCTTACCGGAAATTTACCCAGATTCAAAACGTATGAAGAATTTAAAAATACATGGTACTATGAATGGAATGATCAAATACCATGGGTAGAGGATAAACCATGGCTTGAACATGGGATTTGGAGAGATTCTTCTGAAGATATACACCACATGTGTAGACCATTTCGTTTCAAGAATGGGCATGTTGAGTGGCTGACATGTAATTGGAAGATGGATAATCATTGCGCTTACCGGTCAAAGTTGGGTATTTAACTTAGTGTCAAAGTTACGAATGGTATGAAGAACTTGAATATGGATATTTGAAGAATGAAGCCTTGTAGGAGAAAGCCATGTTAGAAGGATCATGGGGACACGAGGATCAAGAAGGTATGAATTTTTTCTCTTGGTTGGAGAAATGCTTTGGTAATTATCTTGAATTCAATTATGAACTAATGATGAAGCTAGAAGATTATTGGTGGGGAAAGAAAAATGAAGAAACGTCGAGTAATGACACTTACAATAATTATTGGCCTCGTGATGAATCATTTGTAGAAAAATCCGAGGTAATCAAGAGTGAATTACATGAAATCCCTTATGAGAAACCAAAGTGGCTTAAACTTGCAAAATTAATCAATGAAAAAGATAATGATTGGAAGGATGATTTTTTTAAATAATTAGGCATGAATGGATCCTCGAATGTTGATTATTTAAGGTATGAAGTCCTATTCAGTGAAGAATTAAGGAGTTTGATAACGAAGTATTGTAAGGGATGGGTGTTGTTCCCGTTTCACAATTAGTAAAAAGACAATTTTGCACTAAGTGTGATACACGACTCAAGTAAAGTATTTGAAAAATCACAATTAAACAAGATAAGAAAACTTAAACACACTGAGGTTTTTCAACGTTTATATCCTTTATTAATAATGAATCAAAAAGAATATGTTACCCAAGTGCTTGCGGAACAGTACTTGGGATTGAATGACAAGTATGTTGTAACTCCTCACGAAGCTTAGACTAAGTCTAAGCACAACTACTCAGGTACAACTGAGCTATCTCAGGGACATAGTTGTATTTGGAGGAGTGAAAGATTGCTTGTGTGTGTTTTTCACAATTAATGCACAAGCTTGAAATCTTTCACTCCTACCTTATGGCTATTTATACAAGTGTAACTCTATCCTAGAGGACAAACTGACAGGTTTACAGAAGACAAAATACTGATGTATTTTGTCTCTGTTTACAATAGCTATATTGAGTAAGTGACAAGGCTGCTTTCTTCTTGTTAGTGATGACATTGATCCTGGATGTTAGTGTTTCAGGGAAAGTTTGACTTTGGGTTGATAAGGACTTTATCTTATCTGTTCAAACTTATCCCGCCTTGTCCCGCTCATTCTTCAGTCTTGTTAGCCTTCATTCTTGATCTTCTGTCTTGTCTTCAGTGATAATAGTTGGTGAGGAGTTTTGGGATTCAGTGAGTTATTGTCATCACTTACTGAATCCACCATCTTCTTCTTGACTCAGTCTTCACCCTTTGAGTTTCGCCTCGCTGAGTGGAGAGACTTTACTTCTTAGCCTCGTACTAAGTATCCTGAAGATAGCTCACTGAGTGGCTATGCACTCAGTGACTTGTTAGTGTTTAAGGTTATAAACACTTAGGGTATTTTCTATTCAAATCCTAGAATTAAGGGGTTTGGTTATTCACTGAACCCAACAGTCTCCCCCTATTTGGATATACAAATAGCCTAAGTGTTTTGATCAGTGTAAGTGAGCAAGAGGCTTCTTCTTACACTGAATGTACTAGCAAACATAATAAGGAACACTAATCTTAACAAAAAAAATACATCATTTAATAATAAGGATTACAAGTTCCTAACACTAGTACAAAAGATCAAAAGATAGATGTTTCACTGATATCAGTCAATGTGGATTCCCAGGGCTTCAAGCTTAGGCTTCTTGGACAGTAGAGTTGCTTTATCAGGATGATCTCTCACTTTGGCATTTAGGTCAGCAAAAAACCTGATGTTTATAGGAGACTGAATTTGAGAGGCCACTGTCAAGTAACTCAGCATTGTTTCTACGCCAGCCTGATCAATATCGCTCCACCTTTGAAATGTTGGGTTTCCATAAACATCAATGAAGAAGAGCCCTTTTTCAGGCTCTTCTATGACCAAGCAGTTCACAAACTTCACCCCTTCAGGCAGCTCTCTATTACAATCAAAACCAGGGACCTTGGCTTCAGGCTCCGATTCAACTCTCTTCCTTTTTCTTTGTGATGACTGAGCTTGCGATCCTTGAGCCTCAGGGAGAGCTGATTGTATTCCAAGCTGAGCTGGTGCATCCCTCAGTCTTTCATATCTTTTGCTGAGAGACTTCATCAAATCCTTGACCACCCGATTTTTCTTCTTTTCAATGATGGGACCAAGTTCATCAAGTTCAGTGATCCCAAAGTCAGTGAACTTCATAGGATCATGAACCTCAAAGTCCTTTTTGTCATCCCCCATGTAGACATTCATTGCAAGTGGTTTGGATCTAGGGATGATGTACACATCACTGATTTTCTCAGGGGCCCTCCTGCTTGTCATAGTACAGTTATAGTGATCGATCCTTTCTTGCCTTATTTCAGCAGCCTTCTTTTTCTTTTCATCCAGTCTCTTTCTTAGGGCAGTCATTTCAGCATCCTGAGCTGCCTTGAACTTTAGACCGACTTGTCCTTTTTCCAGTGTCTTAGGATTGATCCCCAACTTTTCGGCTTCTTCATGGACCACCTTAACCAAGTCATCTTTGATTCTTTTCTCCTCCTCAGCCTGTTTCTTGAGTCTATGTTGGAATCACTCCTAATCCATAATCAAGTGTTAGTAATTAATATGTAATAGTTAGCTTTATTATGGCCTTTATGTTTGTTATTAGCCTTAAGCTTATGTAGAAGGTCCATGAGCTTAGGCCCAAGCCCATAAAGGAAAGGAAGGGAACTAGGAGTGTTGCCCTAGCTTCCCTCCTATAAATACTCTTGTAAACCCTCATTTGAGGGTTGGTTGTTCAAGTTTTTCTTTCATTCACTCTCTTTGTTTTAACCGTATTATTGCTAGCGTGAGTGTGTGTTTGGTTACTTATTCAATCGCCTCATCTCCTTTCTTATAAGCTTGTGTTTGTAAAACTAGTGACCTAACAGTGGTATCAATCGCCTACTAGTTGGGTGAATCGTGTTTGTTTTTGAAGTGGGTTTCGGTCCTACGCCTAAAACGCACATTTGATACTTTGGTTCGCTAAAAAACTTATTTTTTTTCACGTTTTAATCCAAGATTCTTGTACTTTCAAAGTTTTAAGGTGTTAAAATACTTGTTTTTGGCAAAAAGTTTCAAACTTTATGCGTGGATCGTTGTTTTTCATCTAGTTTTTGAACGAGGGTTTCATCCTACTCGTAACTGTTTTAGAGGTTTTGGTTCATCAAGTTTCACACTTTTGTGTACTTTGGTGTTATTGAAGCTATTTTATCACACAAAAACTGGTTTAGAAACACGTTTGGACATAATCAAAATTTTGTGCATTCCTACGCGTAGTAAAACCCTAAAACTACGCGTAAGTGGTTTCTTGGTTTGATCTTCATTTTCGTGGTTTATTTCGTGTTTTCTTACTTGGATAAGTCTGAAAATACGTCGACTTTGGATATCTTTTGCACTGTGATAGTGTAAAAGACCATTTGGGCAAAAACCCTAAAATTACGCATAAGCATAAGCTTACGCGTAGAAATCCTACGCCTACGATTTTTCCTACGCCTAAGCCTAGTCTTACGCTTAAGAAAATCCTACGCCTAACTTTCTACGCCTAACTTTTGTCTACGCCTAACTTTAGTGCTTTTCTCTACTTACGCGTAAGCTAAATCCTACGCGTAACTTCTCTTTGTTACGCGTAACTTTGGGGTTTTTACGCATAAGTGCTACTTGGTTCTTGCCTTTTCTACGCCTAAGGACACTTCATCAACAAAGGTTCATTCGACTACAAAGATCCATTTTTACCAACACAAGTTTTTCAACATGTCTCAACCACCATACTCTAACTATTTCCCTTACACTTATCCTCAACGACAACAACAACTAAGTCCACAACATCAACAATGGAATCAACAACAAGCAATTTATCAACAACAATTTAATCAACAACATACTCCACAACTTGGTGCAATTCCCCCACCACAAATGGTTCAAACACCGCCAAGTCTTCAAGTTCAACCCTACACAAATGAATTCAATCAACATCCATCCAGGAACACTATGAAGGAACCCACTTGGTTTACAAAGATGTGTGAAGCTTTAAGCAGCCAACAATCAATTCATGAAGCTGGATCACTTGATAGACCTCCAATGCTCACTCCAGGAAACTATGATCAATGGGTGATAAGGTTCTTTAGGTTTTGTGATCTGAAGAAGCCACATGGAAAGTTCTTAAAGAAGGTTATCTTGGAAGGTCCTTTTGAGATGCCTACTGTCATTGTACCCGGAGATCCAACTGCAGTTCCACCAAGAGATGAACAAACCAACATTGCTACTGTTGCAGATCTAAATGCTACAGAACTTCTACACTATGAAGCTGATGAGCTTGCAATGCAATATATCCTTTTAGGATTACCTAACCCAATTCTTCGAAGTGTTGATGCTCAAAAGACTGCAAAGGAAATGTGGGACCATATTCATCTTCTTATGGAAGGATCAGTACTCAATCAGGAGGATTTGGAATCAAAAATTTACTTGGCTTATGAACACTTCATGATTGAATCTGGAGAGACACTAGAGTCTTATCATCATCGATTTTCAGACATCATCAATGATTTGGATAAACACAACATCATCATGCCAAGAATTGCAGTGAATACTAAGTTCCTGAGTAGTCTTGGTCCTGAATGGGAGAAGTATGTCATTTTTCTCCGTCAAGCGAAGAATATGCATCATTCTACATATGGATTGTTGTACGATTACTTGAAGCCTCATGAAAAGGAAGTTGATCGAGAAAGGATTCTCCGTGCTCAAATTGCTCCACCTACACATCCGGAAAATCAACAACTTGCCTTATATGCTCAACAAAGTTATCCTCCTCAACAAGCAACTCAACCAACTGCCTCAATCACACCAAACGATCCATCACAGCAATGTCAACAAAATCAATTGGTTCCTTACAACAACAACAATGATCAAGCACTTCATAGTCAAACTAATGAGGAATCCGATCCGTTCGAAGCATTGCAACAGGGATTTGTTATGATTGCTAATGCTTTTAGCCGTTATACAAACAAATCCAATAATCGTATTCGTTCCTCATCCAATACACGAAATCAGGCTGTTGTGAACAATGGACGAGTTGAAGTTCAGAATCGTGGTTATGGTCGTCAAATGGGAGGTGGTCAAGGGTTTAATGCTATGGGTAGGAATAACAACAGAGCTCAAGTGGTGGAACAGGGAAATGCTTAGAATGGTTTGAATGGTCTTCGATGCTACAACTGCAATGAGAAGGGACACCTAGCTAATGCATGCCCAAAGCCAAGGACTAGGGGCAGTGCTTATTTCAAAGAGGCCCTTCTGTTGGCTCTTAAGGATGAAGCTGGTGGATCTCTCACAAACAAAGAACAGAGCTTTATGGCAGATGCAGACTCAGATGATGATATGGAGGACTTGCAGGCCAATGCAGATGTTATGTTGATGGCTAATATGCATGAGTTACACATGAGTGACACAGGCCCAGTGTATGACACTGATGGCTTGTCTCAGGTACCCGAACAAACCATCATCATATCTGAACTAATATCTCCACCAATATCTGAATCCGGCACGGCTCAGACTGTTTAAAATGAGTCATCTACATCTCATTCTGACGATTTTCAAGTTAACCCTGTAGTTACATTTGACGATCAAGATGACCTTATGGTTTCCTTTGATAATCAAATTGACTCCGTGGTTGTACTTGAGGATCTAAATAATGATCATGTTGTGACTCACGTTGAACAAGCCGAACCGTTGCCTCATCCAGATTTTGCTCGTTTACTTCAAGACCATCAAATCAAAACAGAGGAATGTTATGCATTAAACAAAGTCTTAAAAAGTAAAAATGCACTGTTAACCAAGGATTTTGAATGTCTACAAAAGCAACTCAACTTTTTCAAAACTCAAGAAAACCGTGAAAAAGGTTTTGAAGCCGCTTTTGCTAAATCTCATCAAAACGAAAAATACTTAGAGAGACAGATGCGTGATCTAGCCGCTTCGAAGAATGCTTTATTGTCTGAAAAAGAACAACTGAAACATGAACATAATAAGCAAAATAACGCTCTCACCTTGGAAAATCAAAAAGCTAAGGCCGAGTTGTTAAATTGTCAAAAACAGCTCTCAGCATACAAAAAGCATTCCACGAATCGGGTAGATGACCTTCTTGAAGAAATTATCGGCTTGCAAAACAAACTTAAAGAGTTTAAAACAGTTGTTTACAAACATGGTGAATCAGTAACAACTATTGAAAAGTTTACCTTAAAACCCAATCCAAAAGGATATGGAAAAAATCTAGCTGATTACAAACCAAAGCTTTCACTAAAAACATTCAAACCAACTCCTGAAGTTTCCAGTGCAGAATAAAAAATTGATGATACTGTTATGAGTGTTGTTGAATATCATCGTCAAGAGGAATTAGATGCAGAAGACGAGAGTCGATCAAAATTAAAAAACGTTGTTTACAACAAACCTTTTAATTATAAAAAAGCGGTCACTTTCGTCACACCAACGGATTCTTCTAACACACCAAGGGTTATCATCAAAACACCTGAGTCTTCTAATGTTAATCCCCAACCAGACTATGCACAAATTTATGGTCCTTTACCTTCAATCAGTGAAGTAAACTCAAAACCTGAAAATCGCAAAATTCTTAGATATTTTGATATTTTCATGGCTGACCTCAAAACTTTAGAACATGAGATAGAACATCATTCTGAAATCAAAGTTCAACACTTTCAATCGCCTTTAGCGCGAGAACAAAGAGACATTTTTTAGAAAAATCTTTTACCAAATGTTAAAAATTTGAAAAGTTGTGCATTAGCTTGGGAAAAGGATTTTCATAAGGAACTTGGAGTGATGAAGGTCGTTTTCGAGAAAACTGAAACATCTATTTCTAATACTAAACGCAAAAAGAAAATGTTGAGAAAAGATGTTGATCGACTCTTGGAAGATGTTATCTGTGCTGATATCCATAATGTTGTGTTATTATATTCGTTGCCACATGTATCTGATTATATCTCTGCTGATAATGTTGACTCTGTGGTAACAGTTGAGAATACTGATAATGTGCTTCAGATCGAGTCTTTAAAAGCTGAAAATAAACAATTACTTAACGAACTTTACAATGCAAAACGTCGTCTTCATTGGTGTGAAAAAGATATTCACAATCATCAACTTAGTTTTCAAAAGAAAATCGCTCAGTTGAGTGCAAAATCTTCTGATCCTAAAATTGAAAAACTGGATGATCAAAACGTGTCTTTGAAAAGTCAAATCTCAAAATATGCACAAGAAATTGTAAAAGTTAAACAGGAATATGGTATCGTATTTGATTTACTCAATAAGACTCGACATGAAGCATCAAATGAACTTGATCACTATCTTGCTTACACTAGAGATGTAATGAATTTTGCTGGTAATATTCATTCTGAAAATCAAGATTTGATTCACACCATCTCTAAGTTAAGAGAAATGTTAGGCAAGTATGAACAACTTCCGCCAACCATCATTAAGAGATTAGCACCTGTCACACTTAGTAATCGTGCACATAGAATCCCTACTGCCAAATCACAAGTTGCTAACGTGCTTCCTTCTACTGAAATAGGAATAGTTGCGTCTTTTCCAAACGTCCGCACTTCACAGCCTAGGAGCACTCAATCGAAGAATAGGAAGTTGCGACCTAAGAAAAGATCAATAAGGAATGCTAAAGTAGAAGAACACCCTAGGACTATGAATAAGACTCAAGTTTCTTCCACTATAGATGTTGCGTCTGGCAAATGTAATAGAAATAGTGATGTAACGAATGCTAAACCTTTAAGCACTTTTGATATTCAGTCTGATGCACCTTGTGTTATTTGTCGTAAAAGTATGAATTCTGATTGTCATGACAAATGTGTTGCTAAAGCTATAATCTATCGTTTACGGAATCCTAAGAATCGGAATACCTCTAGGCCCACTAATCATTCTCAGTCTGTGCTTGGTAGACCGCCTTCTTTAGATTCTAAGGAAAACATTGCTGTCACTGTAGCTCCAGTTTCACCTCCTAAGAATGTAGTACCACCTAGTGCATTCACTAAGACTAAAGCAAAGAGTAGTTATAGATGGCAGAAATGGATATATAACACACTAGGATTTACATGGATGCCTAAAGTCATTAATGTGTGCATGTCTCATATACCTGCTTCGGAACCCTCTAACATTTCGGGTTCCACATCTACTTCTATTCCATCTGTGTCGTCTGTGTGTAATGCAGGTGATACAGATCATTCTCTGGATTGTTGATAGCGGATGTTCCCGACACATGACAGGCAACCTTAAACTATTATCAAACTTTATTGCAAAGTTCATTGGCACTGTCACGTTCGGGAATGATCACTTCGCAGCTATCATGGGCTACGGAGATTATGTTAATGGGAACATCGAAATCAGCAGGGTTTACTATGTGGAAGGTCTCGGTCATAATCTGTTCTCAGTAGGTCAGTTTTGTGATGGAGATTTGGAGGTTGCTTTCAGAGAGAAAACTTGTTTCATTCGTGATCTACAAGGAAATGACCTTATGTCTGGCTCGCGTAATTCTAGTCTCTACACCATCTCTATGCAAGACATGGTTGCTTCATCTCCCATCTGCTTACTTTCAAAGGCGACATCAACAAAATCCTGGCTATGGCACCGTCGTCTCTCACATCTAAACTTTCAAACCATCACCAACCTTGCTCGACACAAACTTGTTGAAGGTCTCCCACGATTCCGATATTCAAAAGATCATCTTTGCTCAGCCTGTGAACAAGGAAAAAGCACTCGTGCCCATTTTCCTTCAAAGGTGGAACACAGCTCTCAGCATGTGCTTCATCTTCTTCACATGGATTTGTGTGGCCCGATGCGTGTGCAAACGATCAATGGCAAACGCTACATCTTAGTAATTGTTGATGATTACTCACGATGGACTTGGGTCTACTTTCTTCAAAGCAAAGACCAAGCTCCACAAATGATCATCACCTTTCTCACGAAAATACAGGTTCAGCTCCGCAACACCGTCAGGCTAATTCGAACAGACAAAGGAACTGAATTTGTTAATCAAACCCTTCGTCAATTCTATGAGAAAGTGGGAATTCAGCATCAAACATCTATTGCACGTACACCCGAACAAAACGGAGTTGTTGAAAGACGAAACCGAACGTTAGTGGAAGCTGCAAGAACAATGTTACTCAATGCTAAACTTCCAGATTACTTGTGGGCAGAAGCTGTATCTACTGCATGCTATACTCAAAACCGTTCTATGATTACAAAACGTCACAACAAAACACCTTTCGAGCTTGTCCACAACCATAAACCGAATCTCAAACACTTTCATGTATTTGGATCCCTTTGCTATCCGAATAATGATTGTGATGATTTTGGAAAGCTCAAAGCCAAAGCTGACATTGGAGTCTTTATTGGATATTGTGAGAATTCTAAAGGTTACCGGATCTGGAATCGTCGTACAAAACAAGTGATGGAAACGATTCATGCTCATTTTGATGAACTCACGGAAATGGCTTCTGAGTATAACAGCTTAGAACCCGGTCACAACCATTTAAACTTCCCTCAACCCCCATCATCAGCTGAACAAAGCCCCCAGCTAACTCGTCAACAAATGGAAAGGTTATTTGCTCCTCTGTTCAGTGACGATATTGATGACCGTGCTCCAGGTGTATCCGCTGTTTCCGTTGCACAACCTGATAATATTCCTATACCTGATACACCTGCTACAACAACAACTGTTGAAGATGCACCTACACCAGTTGACTCTAACACAACAGTTGAACACACCGCTTCCAACAATGATGAACCAGCTGATGATATTCTGAATGAAGTACCCCCACCTGCAGATTTTGATCCAAATGCGTTCTTCAACCCATTTGCTAATGACACTGCTGCACCAGATGTCGCGGAATCTTCAATAAACCATTTGAATCCTCAGAATCTGCACAATGTATACCAACATCAACCCTCTACACATAGATGGACAAAAGACCATCCTCTGGCTAATATTATTGGCAACCCGAATCAACCAGTCGTTACGAGACAACGTCTTCACACAGATGGTGAACATTGCATTTATGCACTCACTGTCTGCCAATCTGAGCCTAAAAACATTAAAGACGCAATGACAAAAGACAACTGGATTGAATCCATGCAGGAAGAACTCAACCAATTCAAACGTCTTGAAGTATGGGAACTGGTTGAAAGACCAACAGGGGTCTACGTCATTGGTCTAAAATGGATTTGGAAAAACAAATTGGATGCTGAAGGGAACGTCATCCGAAACAAGTCACGTCTAGTTGCTAAGGGCTATCGTCAGGAAGAGGGAATAGACTTTGAAGAATCTTTTGCTCCGGTTGCTCGTCTTGAGGCTGTTCGGATATTTCTCGCGTTCGCGGCTCATATGAATATGACGGTCTTTCAAATGGATGTCAAAACTGCGTTTCTCAACGGACAACTGAAAGAAACGGTTTATGTCAGCCAACCCGACGGATTCGTTAATCCAGAGTGCCCGAACCATGTCTACAAAGTGAACAAAGCTCTTAATGGTCTCAAACAAGCCCCTCGGGCATGGTACGATAAGCTATCATCTTTCCTCATTGCTAATAATTTCACCAAAGGCTCGGTTGACCCAACTCTTTTTATACAATATCACGGGGCACATATCTTAATTGTTCAAATTTACGTGGATGACATCATTTTTGGGTCTACACATAAAAAGTTTTCAACCGCTTTTGCAAAACTAATGAAGAAAATTTTTGAAATGTCCATGATGGGTGAACTCATGTTCTTTCTAGGACTGCAAGTTCATCAATCACCCCGTGGTATTTTCTTGAGTCAGTCCAAATATGCCCTTGAACTGTTAAACAAATTTGGAATGACAACCTGTGACACTTATGCCACACCAATGGCTCATACCAAGAAGCTAGATGCTGATTTACATGGGAAATTAGTTGACCCTACCAAATACCGAAGTATTATTGGGTCTCTCATGTATCTAACAGCTAGCAGACCTGATATTGTCTTTGCCGTTTATCTATGCTCCCGTTATCAGTCGCGACCAACTGAAACCCACCTCTCTGAGGCTAAAAGAATCCTTCGATACATCAAGGGAACCATTAACTTGGGGATCTGGTATCCGAAGGATTCTGGTTTTGAACTAATCGCTTTTTCAGACGCTGATCACGCAGGATGCTTAGACTCAAGGAAAAGTACTTCAGGAGCTCTACAATTTCTCGGTGATAAACTGGTGTCTTGGCAATCCAAGAAACAGGATTGTACATCGCTGTCATCAACCGATGCAGAGTATGTAGCCATGTCCGCGTGTTGTGCTCAAGTCATCTGGATGAGAACACAACTCAAAGACTATGGTTACGTATTTGACAGAATCCCGATGTACTGTGACAATCGGAGTGCCATTGCGATCTCGTGCAACTCAGTTCAGCACTCGAAATCAAAGCACATCGATCTACGCTATCATTTCATCAAGGACCACGTGGAACAGGGTACCGTTGAATTATACTTTGTGGGTACAGAATACCAATTGGCAGATCTTCTCACCAAAGCCTTGCCTCCCGCTAGGTTTAATGAGTTGGTCCACCGGATTGGTATGAGGTGTTTGACTCAAGAGGAATTGGATGACCTCTTATAACAGTCTTAAAAACCTGTCAAACACCAAAACATCCTTTGTAAATAAATTTTTCAAAAACAAAATACAAAAATATAAAAAATCTTATAAAACAACAAAAATATTCTTCTAATCTATAATCTTTCAACATGACAAGTACATTTCTTCCTTCAACACTATAATCTTTCAAAATTCAGTATTTTTACGATCAAGTGTTGAGGGGGAGAAAATTTTCACTTAACTGGTTCAAAACATCCGTGTACTTGCATGTTATCATATCCCGGTTGGTTATTTTATCAATGGTGGTAAATTTTCTGGTTCATTGACACTCCTCGGACTAAAATTAATAACCTTTCATTATTTTCTAGAGTCGAGGGTGAGTGTCGTCAAGTTTCTTTCTTAAAAACCTTTGTTTGGTAACCAAAATGGAAGTTAAATGGCTTTGTTTGAAAAAGGAAAAGGTGGAGGGACTAAAACTGTCAAAATGTTAAAGTCATTTTTAATAAAAACACCTCCCACCTACTTTTCACTTCACAATTAATACACACAACTACTTTCATCCTACGCCTAAGATTGAACCAAGAAATCCGTTGTTTTGATCATCATTTTGTAAGTGTTTTAATGATCTTAACATGTTTTTAAGCTAAGGTTTTTAATCTCATGCAAATCCAACGGCTAAAAAGCGTGTTACGCGTGATTATGTGTTCTACGCATAAGCGTATGAACACATAATCATTGTGTGTGTGTTTTTGGTTAAATGGATTGTGTCAAAACGTTTCAAATACATCAAGGATATCATTTTAACCATCAAAACCCACCCAGAAACACGTATTAATGATTTTTGAAAATTAGGGTTTATGAGTCGATTTGGGTTTTTCCAAATGTGAAGTGTTTTGGTCAAAAAGATTGTTGGGTTATGTTCTTATGATGTTGAATTGATGATATCCTTGCTCTATAACCACCCAGAAACTCTAAATTATTAACAATTTGGAATTAGGGTTTAAAGTTCTATAGTTTGGGTATTTTTGATTCATCATGAACTAGATGTTAATACTTGGTCTAAAGACTCTCACAACACTCTTGAACTACCAGAAAAAGTTTGGTGCAAATCCTATGGCTAGAAATTATACGCGTAAATCTTAACCCTTAGGGTTTTGACCTACGCGTATGACTTTCTACGCGTAACTATTTACGGATGATTCATGCCACGTGTTGTTGATATAATGAATGTTTGTGTTAATTTTGATGATTTGATGAATTTATTTCAGGCTTTGCTACGCTTAATATTCAGAATCAAGGTCATTTGATTCTCTACGCATAAGGATTACCCTACGCGTAGTCAAGTTATGCGTAAGAATAATTCTATGCATAACTATTACGCGTAAGGTTCTACAATGGGACTACGCGTATCCTGTGAAGGATATGCTTAAACAGTGACCTTTACGCATAAGGTCTACTCTTACGAGTAAGCCTTACGCATAAGGTTTATATACGCCTACGCGTAAGTTCTACGCATAAGGTCCCCTTTCCTACGCGTAACTTTTCTTACGCGTAAGTTAGGATCCTACGCATAAGCTTTCGCCTACGCGTATGTCACTACTGTTTACGCTTAACTTTGCCAATTCTACGCCTATGCCTTGATTGACCTTCATTATGAATTGTTACGTGTACAAACTTGTTAATAAACTTATCATAACGTCACGAATCCAATAATGTCACTAATAAACTTAAAAGTTTGATATGTTGTGAACAATAAGTGATAACATAAACTTTAAAACTTAAAGTTAACTAACTCACGAAACATTTCACGACGTCATTGGACTATTGGACAAACAAGTGACTTAGGACTCGTAACAATCATTATCACTGTACATTCAATAACTAGACAATAAGACCTTCTGTTGACTAACATTATGTCTTTCGATATGTTAATTCTTTTGGCTAATGTTATTTCAGATCACGACATGGCTGAACAAATGAATGTGGATGCATCAGAAGTTCTTACAATTGCTGATATCTTTCTAGAGGGTTATCCTAGAAAGCTTGGAAAGAACAACCTTAGGGTTGACTTTGACACCCTCACATGCTCAGAATCTTCTTGTCTCATTGCAGTGGATATTCTCAGGAATCATCCCTACCAGAACATGCTCTTACACTCTGCCACAGTTCCAGAGGTCTACATTCAACAATTCTGGGATTCTATGCAGAGGATCACTGGTCAAAATGCTGTGAATGTGACTCTTAATCACAAACAAGTCACTATCACTCCTGATGACTTACTAGTTGTTCTCATCATTCCAGACATCACTCCAACCGACTTCTTTGCTACCCCTACTGAAGAGACTGTCCTGCAATTCTTGATAGATATTGGTTATGATGAATCTACAGGAATCATTACTAAGCACTCTCACGTGGAGCTGAAGAATATTCCTCAACCATGGAAGACACTCTATATGATCATCACCAAATCAGTCTCTGGTCGTGACAGTGGCTATGAGCATCCCAAGCTCATGGAACTGCAAATTTTATGGTCGTTGATCAACAAGAAAGATATTATAATTGAAGCACTGCTATGGGAAGACATGATGCTGTTTCATAAGAAGCTTGGCTCCAAAATTCCCTATGTCAGATACACCAAACTGTTGATCCAGAGGGCTCTTGGACTTCATCCTGAAATCCCCAGGAGACTCAATGACCCAGATAATCATGACATCTTGACTGAACATATACTATCTGTAAGAATCAAAGAATCGTCTACGAAGAAACAGGGTGCTGAGTTGCCCGATCACCTTCTTACAAAGGAAATCAAAAAGCTGGAAACGTACAAAAGATATCGGGTAGCCGTAAAAGAAGGAAAAGTTGGCCATCTTGATGAAAAGGCTTCTGGGACACCTACTCGGAGAACCAGAAGAGGCAGTGCTGGAAGTGCATTAAGCATAGAGAGTCATAGGAAGTTCCCCAAGAGGAACCCTCCTTCAAAGAGGATTGTTCCATCTAAGGAAGCTACTCCCATCCCAATCCCCAAGCCCGAACCGCAAAGAAAGCTTTTGGACGAAAGCTCTGAAGGAACTGACACAGATGAAGAGATTATCTACTCTGAAACTGCAAAGGATGACAATCCTTCAGTAACAAAACCTACAAGTCCTAAAGCTGATAAAGGAAAGGGGAAGACTCCCGCACTTGTGCCCTATGATGAGAGCTCTGAAGATGATGAAGAGCTATTGGATCAATCCTACAGGAAGACGGTTAAATTCGTTAGTCATCTTCAAAAAGCTGAAGAATTTGCAAAAGACCAAATGGGTGGACCCGGAGGATCAAGTGGTGCTGCCCACTCTTCACCAGGTCCTGATGCGGTTAATCGACCCGATAAGGGATCTGGTGCCACCACTCTTTTACAACAACAAAAGCTTGTGGAGGATACTATCGAATATGACTTTGAGAAATCTGAAACTGAGAAGTCTGAGAAAGATAAAGATGCTGACTATGACAAGTTGCTTCTGGAAAGTCCTACACGATCACAGAAGGAAACTTCTGAACCGCCCAAGGACCCCGAACCTCCTCATGTCTCCTCCTCATCAGATTCTTCATCTCACTCCTCACCACCACCATCAAAGAAGTCAACCAAATCAACATCCAAATCTGTGAAGAAACCACCTCGCTCTTGGATTTCTCAGACTCATGAAAGAATTGTGAAAGCTGTCCAACAAGTCAGAAAGAAGGACATGCTTTACAGAAAATTGAATTGGTTTGCTGACCAAATACAGTACTTAAATGATGAGAAAGACAAGATGCAGAAAGAAAGGGAATTTGTTCAGATGTTCATGAAGAGTCATCGTAAAGAGGAACTGAACGAAATGATCGAAGGTTACACTAACAAGTACCTTCAGAATATCGTTCCTAAAGTCACAAAGGAGCTGTTCACCAGACAACTATATCCAAATCTTATGCAGATAGCCAAGCAAACTATAAGATCAACACCTTTAACCATCACAATCAATCCATCTGATCCTATAGTTTTCTTGGATAATGAATTGGTAGCCAAGCTTGTCACACAAATGTCTCAACGATCTGGGACATTTACCTCTGATGAAGGAAAGCTGTTTCAAGCATTGCTGGACTACAAACTCCAAGAAGCATGTAGATTCGAAGCTGAAAAGTCTAAACGTCCTAGAGACGATGAAGACAAGGATCAGGATAAGCATGATGAAGCTAAACGTTAAAAGAAGTCTGGTGAATCATCTTCTATGCCACCTCCTCTCCAACGGACTCCTACTCAACAAAAGTCCCCTCCTCGTTCTTCTACTGATAAAGCTCAGGACGATTTCGAGTTACCACCCCTGACTCAGAAAACTGGTGATTATTTTGAGTATACGGGTGGTGACGATGAAGAGGTCCTTGAGACCCTTAAACAACCCACCTCTCCCAAACAAGTGCAGAAACCAGAATCATCATCACGGCCTTCTAAAAAGAAGAAGAAGACGACTCAGCCTGAAGTCGTATCATGGCTAGATGTCGATAAAACCGAAGAATTTGAATGGTTCTCCACACTTGTCAATCAAACTCCCTACCCTGATGAAGGTCAAGATCTGGTCGACGGTTCTACATTGGAGCATGCAAAACTTTTGCAAGAAAAGTTCCATGTGAAGAAAATGACGAAATCTGAGTTGAAGCGAATCAAGAATGAAGCGTTTCAACTTCTTAAAGATAGCTCTGAAAGTGCTCTCGAGGTCGAATATCACCTTGACAACATTGCTCGAGCTATGTCTAACAACATGGATTGGCTCAACCCGGAAGCAAACATTGACTTCACAAAAAGGGACAATCTTCCATACTACACTGATTGGACCAAACCTCTACCGACCATTGGCCAACCAGATGAACCATGGATTCCATTCCGATATTTCTTCAACAAAGACCTGGAATTTCTTCTCCATGGTGGTGATGGTTCAAGGAAATATACTACATCCTTGACACTTCCATTCCCTGCAGCTATCTACTCAAACTGCATTGCCATTGAGGAACGTGCCACTCACTTGTTCTCCAACACAGTGGAAGCATACGACCGAGATGCATTGTATGGGATTCATCACTGGCCTGAACGTCGACGAATCTACTACAGAAGCTGTCAGGTTCAGAAATCACAACATGCAATGTTTAGTACTAAAGACATCGTTGCCATCCAACATGTTGGTCTTTCATCCAAATGGGACTACACCTTTCTCAAGAAGATTGTGGTCAAAAGACAGGATGAAAGGGATTATGCATTCTGTGAAGCTGACTTTGAGAATTTGTCTCTCAACGATATTGAAGACATGTACCTTGCAAAATACAGGGTCGCATGAGACAATTTTCAACCGAAATACAACGTGAATTCATCAAGTCACTGCTCATTTTCATCAGACGCATAGTCATAAAAGAACGTGTTGAAGATCTCCAGCTTCCCGATATCAACCAGCTATCACAATTAACGCTCATTAGCAAACCGTTTGATGTCGTTTATCGCAGTGAACTTCATCGCAATTGCTTGATGGCGTGTAATGAGCTTCACAAATTTGGAGATCATACTCTGAAGATGGTTAGGGACGGATTAGCTTATCGATTGAAGGATATACGTGAAAACATTAGGAACCCTAAGCGATGGAATTCTCAGGATCGGAGGAATGTGAGAAGGATCATCACCATGATTGATGAACGGTTGTTCAGAAGGGATCAGTTCAGAACGTTGGAAAGCTTTGTTGGTGGTCGACCCAGGATCAACATCACCGGCTATCAACGCCCTGTTCGTACTCCTGGGAACATCACTGCACTTCCTGGTACCCCTTGAATTGTTTCTTTCATATAATTTTGGATGTGTGATGATATATGTCTATGGCTTGTGCACACATAACAGTGTACAACCCGTAATTGTCAAGAAAGGACCCTGTGGTACGCCTCAGTGCCACAATCCTTATAAAAGGAGCGAAAGCTTCTTATTTTTGAGTAAAACCTATCAAACCTTTCATTTTTCAAGGTTTTGCTCAAAAGGACAAGTACTTCCCCATATGATTTTTCAAAACCTCAACCGTTTATATCACTAGTTGAGGGGGAGTATTTGAATTAAAACTTTGTTCACAAATTGTTCATAGTGGTCATCTTCCCGCAACACTCGAAATGGTCATATTTATTGTCAACATTTCAAAAATAACATTTTATATGCCATTTTTGAGGGGGAGAAAATTGTGTGATAAGAAATATGTTGAGCAAATTGCAAATGAATCTGTGTACTTCAGACTTAACCAACGAATTGACGGTACTAAACTGTTAGTAACTCGAAAAGACTTGTCCTGGACGGGTAATAATTTCAAGCTAGTTCGCTAGTAATGTAAACGTGTCTCGCAAAGGACTTGTCCAAGTAGAAAGTACCATTCGTGACACTCTTGGTAGACATGAACTCTGACGGGTATGACAACCTTTCGAGGTTTGTCTACACCTTCAAGGTAGTTATTAGAGCTAGTTGTCACCTAAAAGCTGACAATGTAACTCTTTAACTATGCAACGTAACCGTGTCTCGCGGGGGATTGTCTATCTCCAGTGGATCAATTCAAAATGTGCGTGCTCTTTCCTCACTGTGCATTTAAACCATTAAAACTCTTAAGCACATGTGGAGGGGGAGTATTTATGCAAAACCCTATCTCTCACAGTGGTTCAAACATGTTTTTTCATTTACAAACCCTTTGAGAGATTTTTTACAAACAGTGGTTTTAATGGCAACATAGGTTAGTCATGGAGTTATAAGATGACTAAGGTTAGGAATAACCGTCCTATGATCCGCCAGAGCCGGAGGGATCTACCCAAGGACATCACAAATAGTTAGTACTTAGAAGTCCTTAGGTACGATTATAAAAAGGAGAAAATGAGAATCGGAGAAAGAAGGAGTTGAAGAATCAAAAAGAAATGCAAAGAAAAGGGTGAAAAGAAATAGCCCTCCAGATTATTCAACTTAGGGCAGACACCGGGTTCAATTCATATGCTACTGGTTGTCACTTAGTGACACCGGTATTGAAGATTAAAAGTCGTCATGGACCCAGTGACGCATGCACTAAACCTTCTTAGCCACTCAAGTTTCTCTCAACAGAAGCTTGTTTCATTCTCACAGGGAACCCTACGTAAACTATTGGCTTTCTCTTAGAGATCGCTGGTATTGAAGAAAGAGACCCTCTCCCTAGTCTCCGCTCAGGAAAACCAAAACGCACTATTAAGTCTAGAGCCACGAGATCCATCAAAAGATCTCTTAGGAACACGTGACATTTCATCACTTGTTGATCAACAAATAATATCATCAGTGGCTCATATCGAGTCCTTCACAGATCTTAGCAATCTGTCGAGAACATTTATGAGAGGTTCACAACTGTGATCCTCGGTGATTGAATGGAAACTCCTGCCAGGGTCAACATCAAACAGCCCTGACAGCAGGTCACTTCGGTAACTCCCCGTGGATTACGCGGAGTGTGTCTCAAACGGTCTACAGTCGTGAGGTGATGCTTCGGTGTACCTCAGCGACTCATCTGAACTGTAGATGTACTTCGGTACATCGCGTTATCTCACTTATGGGACTCCAGTTCAGGAACGGCCTTTGTAAGAATTAGAGTTGTGTTTTCACACTATGCTGTTAACACTCTCGAAGTTCAAACTTGTAAGTGCCGGAACCTGCTTATTACTAACCGTTTGAAATGTTTTCTTCTTATGGAAGCTCTGGAGCAGGATGATCGTGCAGATTCTTCTCATGCTCACGCCAACATCATCACTAATGGAAGTTCTATCCAAAAGCAACACAACAGTCAGAATGATTCTTCATCAAATCTAAGAATCTACAAAGTTAAAAACTTAAAGAACTTCATCAGTAAAGAGCGTGTGAGCATGTTGAAGAATGACGTGGAGACACTGGAGAAGCGAAGCAGACCTGAGGCAGACTGATGCAGACAACAACATACTATCACTTTCACCACAAAGAACAATGATCAAAGAACAAAGTTAAAGATGACGTCAAAGCATAACTGTTCAAAGAAAACTATCTCTCTACATTGGGGAGAGTGTTCGAATCAAGGCAATTCCTCTCACAAGAAAGAAGAATGTCAGAAGACGTCAGAGTTACTATTACATCAACGCCTTCACCGTTCATCACCAACACTTGAGGGGGAGATTGTTGGAATCACTCCTAATCCATAATCAAGTGTTAGTAATTAATATGTAATAGTTAGCTTTATTATGGCCTTTATGTTTGTTATTAGCCTTAAGCTTATGTAGAAGGTCCATGAGCTTAGGCCCAAGCCCATAAAGGAAAGGAAGGGAACTAGGAGCGTTGCCCTAGCTTCCCTCCTATAAATACTCTTGTAAACCCTCATTTGAGGGTTGGTTGTTCAAGTTTTTCTTTCATTCACTCTCTTTGTCTTAACCGTATTATTGCTAGCGTGAGTGTGTGTTTGGTTACTTATTCAATCGCCTCATCTCCTTTCTTATAAGCTTGTGTTTGTAAAACTAGTGACCTAACAGTCTATCTTCCTTCTCAAGATAGGCAGTTAGCTGTTCAGGAGTGAGCATGTACTTTTGCCTTATATTTCATAGAGAATTTTGACAGGCTCGGGCATCGTCATGATGCCTTTGCCTTTATCCTGGACTGATGAAGTTGATGTTGACATCACTGGGGGTGTTGTTGTTACCATTGGTGTTGTTTTTGTTGTTGTTACTGATAGTGTTGTTGTTACTGGTGTTCCTAATGGTGGGATGGAAGAGATGGGTACTGCAGATACATGTTGAGTTGGCTCGCCCTCAGTGTGAGAGGGAGTCTCTTCAGCGGATCTCTCCCCCTCAACTGTTGCTGGCGCCTCAGTGAGAGCAAGAGTTGGTTGAGACACTGAGGGAGAAGGAGCAGCTTGACCTTTGAAGGCCTGATAAATCTCCGAGACTGTGGACTTGATGTCTGATGTGTCTTTTTGAAGGCTGGTGACCTTTTCTCCAAGTGTGGCCTGAGATTGTTCAAGATCAGTCATTCTAGGCCCGAGATTCCACGCCATAGAAGAAGATGATTTAGCCAGCTCAACAACCTTTGTATCTAATGATCCCAGAGTGGACTGAAGTGGTAAGACCCTGAACGTTTGAAATATTCAGCATAGTGATCAGTTCAGTGAGACTAGAAGAGTTCTTCATGTATGTTTCCGTAGCCTCAAGCACTTTGGAGTTGAGTGCAGGGTCTTCCTTGACTGATTCCCTGATTTCATCTAGCTTGGTATGAGCATCCTGAAAAGTTTTGAGAAATTTCTTTAGGTGATCATCCAGCTTGTGAAGATGGTCATAAATGAGATCACTGTGCTCATCATTATCTTCAAAGTTGGAAACCACTTCAGCCTTGAGATCAGCGTAGTTTGCAGCTGCTTCAATATGTTGATCCCAAAGATTATCAGTCACTGCAGAGTATAGCTTCCTGTTAGCCTTTTTTAACCACATTACCAGCTGTCTTTCAGTCAGGGAAGAACGTTGTCATATTTCTTCAGTTCCTCAGGGCAGGAAGAGGTGGAAGAGTCTGAAGAGTCAGAGAAGTCATCATTAGGCTGAAAGGGTGACTCCTCAGGCTCTTTTGGATTAGGATGACGCTCTTGTTCTTGTGGTTGAACATCAACGTCCATTTCTTCACCAGCAAAAAAAAATATCTTTCTCACTGTCAGCAGCAATCTCTTCATCAGAAAATAATATCTCATTAACCTCAGCAACTGTTAGAAGACCAGTGGGGGTGATGGGTTCCGTATCAGCGGGTGGTGTTTGTCCCCCCTGAGTCTTTGTCCCCCAATGACCCCTCAGACACTGGATGGGTTTTTCCTAGTGTCTTCTCCGGAGTCAGGATTGGTTGTGAGTTTCATATCGGCGGGTTGTTTCTTTCCCTTCGAGTCTTTGTCCCTCGATGCTCCTTCAAGCACTGGTGGGAGTTTCCCAGTGCCATCCATAGAAGCAGTGGAAGTAAGATCCCTATTAGTGGGTTGTTTGTTTCCCCATGAGTCTTTGGGATCAGTGGTTGTACCCTCGGACAAAAGCTGTGATTTGCGAGTGTCCTCATCAGGCTTGATGGGAGGCGCTCCCCTACCAGCGGGTTGTGTGTTTCCCTCTGGATCTTGGGGAGTAGTCTGTGGGACCAAAGGCACTGATTGTGATGTATCAGTGTCCTTCGTGGTCACTGGGGTGGTTGTTGCTTGGTCTCCCTTGGGTGTCTTATCAGTCTGGGGCTTTTTGTGCCTTTTAGGCTGTACTCCAGAAGCCTCAGGGCCCTAAGACTTGGGTTTGGTTTTAGTCCCAGTCTAAGACTTCCCCTTTCTCTTTTTGGGAGCAGGTTTTGGAGACACTGAGTCCTTCTGGTTATTTACAGCAACCATATGGGCCGTCAATTCAATATCAGTGACCAGGGATGGGTTCTTTTGAAAATTTGATTGACTCAGGGTGGCTGGTAAAGCACCATGTTTAAAATCCTGAGTATAGTTGCAACCCAGTAACACTTGCAAAGCACAAGAGACAAACCTAGGGTACGAAACGTATTTCGCCCTAGTTTTGCTCTGTATATTGGTTACGAGATCACTGTAAATGATCTCCCCTATGTTGACATTAGTACCAGTCAACAAGCAATATGCCATCATCAAATGAATAGAATTAATCTGTTCAGTGGTGATTGGTTCCCGCCGAGAACCTGAATCACAAATGTGAACATGATCCTCCAAGCCACGGGAAAGGAGTTCTTGGTGACTAGGGTTTTGTCCAAAAGTTTAGGATCAAAAGCAATTTTACCTAACTCAACCTTAACAATGGCTGGATCAGGGTGAACAACATAGTTTCCTTGATTATAGTCAAGCCTTGTTGATGAGCAAAATGTTTTGTAGTCCAAGGTGACTGCTTGTTCCTCATTTAAAATTGAAAACCTGATGAAAAACTCCTTGAGGTGTCTTGGTTCCTTCTCATCAGTAGAGGGTGTCGGGTCATAGGCCACTGAAGTTGCCCAAAACTCCCTGACGAAGTTATGGTACAGTATAGATGGGGACTGAACAAAGGCCTGTTTTAGTCGGCAATTTAGCAAAAATTTCCTGATTCCCTTATAGGCTAGGACATCATGTGGGTATTCAAAATTACCTATAATGTTGTTCATTTTAAACTCAACATTTTCAAAACCGCCTACCCACTGTGGTGCAAACTGAAGACTTTGAGTTCTTGCCATTTCCATTTAGAAAAATTTAGGTTTTTGATACTTTAGTTGACAAGAACAATCAAAGAACTTAATTCCTTTAAAAATTTGTGGTAAAAGGTTTTGTTTGTTGTTTGCAAAGATGAATTAATGCTTAAACTGGTTTTAGAACAAACACACAATTGATTCTTGAGTTTGAAGATATTTTGACAGAGTTTATTTGCAGAAATCAATTTGTATGTGTGTTTTTGAGTTTATGAGAGGGGTATTTATAGAGTGGTGAAGGGGTAATTTTTGCACATATGAGGATTTGTTAAGTCGTTATTTGAAAACGTTGCATTTACCTCATTTAATGCAACCACTCTAGTACCTGCAGTTTTCTCACGGTTTTCAAGGAAACAGTAAAAGTGCACAGTAAAAGTGCATTTGCATGTTTGAAATATCCTAAGGATATTTCATGTGAGAGAGAGCATTTGATGTCAAGTGGAAGTAGGTAAGGTTGAAGAGGACACATGTCATGGACAGAAGGGTGTAGAGACATATATTCCTATATTAAATTGGTATGTTTACCAACCTAGGACATTAAGTAACTGAAATACTTAGTGCATTTAGTTACTCATAATGCTCTTTATCCAATGTCAGGGACCCTTAATGAGTCTTACTTATTCAGTGAGAAAATGATTTTTGAGGTTTGTTCAGGGATCAGGGACATTTCCAGAAAGAACTGCTGAGATCAGGATTGATTATCAGGTTGCTGATAACATCAAATTACATGATATTTTACATATCAAATTCTTGTGTTTATTGCCTCATTTGTATTAATATGGTACTTAATCTATTTATATTCATTCATATTTACATTTCAGGATAAATGAGGCGTTGGAGCGGAAACGAAGTGAGAAAAGGCCATAATATGTTCTGAAGTAGGTTACGGTGTAATCGGCACTATTGACTACGCCATAACCCACACTACGAGGGCCTATGAATTATTTGTGAAGGTTACGACATAACTTGGTAATTACATTACGCCGTAGAAAGAATTAAGGAATGGATAAGTATATGCGGACGAAGAATTACGGCGTAACCCGGTGATTTACTTACGCCGCATTATTACTACATACGAAGTTTGGTGCTTAATTAACACATTTTTATTTTACTACAATGGAATGAAGAAACAATGGAATGAAGAAACTCAAGGGCCTAAGTTGCAATATTTCTATTTTGAAAAGCTGAAGAAGTTAGGCCATAACCATAAAACTAGTTACGCCCTAACTATAGTTACGGAGTAACTTTAAAACTAGTTACGCCCTAACTATAGTTACGCAGTAACTTTAAAACTAGTTACGCCCTAACTAGTTACGCCCTAACTAGTTACGCAGTAACTTAAACTTAAGGTTACGCCGCAACTATGTCGCGGCCTATAAATACAGCCCTAAATCTGCATTTTTAAGTATCTCTCTTCACCCCTCTCCTAGGGGTCGATTAGGGCACCACTCCAGGCAATTTCCAGCAGTTTCAATCCATCTTTAAAGGAAGAATTCACTCGCAATCATCATTATTATTAGCTCTACATCAAGTAATTTGTATCAAACATTATGCTCAATTCAATTCATGTTTTATTCGTTCTTGTTGGTATGATTTACTATATGTTTGGCTAAGCACCTTGGTGATAGCCTAGTTATGATTTCTTGATTGTTTTGTTTATGTTTACATTGCTTCCATATAATTGTTTCTAGTGTATGCATGCATAGTTTGTTGGTAGCTACCCTTGTTTCGGTAGTTTTAAATGGCGGTAGTGGCTAGTTACTTAGGAGATATGACCAACTGACCCTAAGTTGTTAGACTGAGTGGGAAGGGTAAGAATTGACCAACTGAAGACCCTTCTTCGCTTGTGCGATTTGACCAACTGATCACCTACCGTTTGGATGAACTTAAAAAGTTAGGGATGAGTGTTTAAGATGCTAGCGCCCGGGCACTCATTGTTACAAATCTTGCATGTAGCGGAACTTAATGACTTGGCTTAGAGGACTAAAAACAACTGAACTTTCAAGGGGTCACCCAAGATCTCTGGTGGAAACCTTTGCTGATAGGTTAGGAAGAACTGACCAAATGCTGTCCTAGCAACTTTTACCCCCACTTGAAGCAATTGGAAGTAATTAAACATGAACTTAACATGATAGGAAGATTAACTAGGTTAGCACACTTCTCCTCTATTGATCACAACCTTCACCTTTATTTTCTTTCTTTATTTTATTTTCTTGTCTTTAGTTTTTAATTAATCATAACAATTAAAATCGTGACATAGACTTAAGTTAATTTCCGATCCACGTAGCTCTTGGGACGACCTTGGGTTTACCGAATACTACACTACACGCGACCGGGTACACTGCCTGTTAGTGCATTAGGGTAGACCATAGGTATAACGAGACAATGTAAATATTAAAACCTGGTCAGTAAAACCTGCATCAGTTGCTGACTTTCAATGTCAAGCATTCCCAATTCAGCTTTCAGTCTCCTAAAGGTAGGTTCATCCAAGGGTTTGGTGAAGATATCAGCAAGTTGATATTCAGTAGGGATGAAATGGAGTTCTATGTCTCCTTTCATGATGTGGTCCCTGATAAAATGATATCTGATATCAATGAGTTTGGTTATTTGGTGAAGGACAGGGTTGTTGGAGATTGCAATAGCACTGGTGTTATCACAGAAGATGGGTACCATCTTGTAATGGATGTCATAGTCACTGAGTTGACTTTTCATCCATAGCACATTGGCACAACACCCTGCAGCTGCCACATATTCAGCTTCAGCTAAAGACATAGCCACTGATTGCTACTTCTTAGTACTCCAACAAACTAGTTTTCCTCCAAGAAATTGACAAGACCCTAAGGTACTTTTTCTGTCCATGTTACATCCAGCATAGTCAGAGTCAGAATAACCTTTGAGGTCAAACCCTGAACATTTAGGATAGTAAAGTCCAAGCTTTGGAGCTCCCTTCAGGTATCTGAGAATCCTTTTGGCTGCAATGAGATGGGATTCCTTAGGATTAGACTGATATCTTGCAATTAGACATACTAAGAATCATATGTCTGGTCTGGAAGTAGTTAGATACATCTGTGATCCTACAATCCCCTTGAAATGAGTGTGGGATCAGGTCCACGGTTATTTGGAGGAACCATTGGAGTCTTCACTAAGGCACAATCAGAGATCTCATATTTCTTCAAGAGATTCCTGGTGTATTTCTCTTGACTGATGGTGATTCCTTTATCATTTTTCCTGATTTGTAGTCCAAGGAAGTATGTGAGTTCACCCATCATGCTTATTTCAAATTTCTTTGTCATTAGTTTTTCAAACTGTTTGCAAAGAGTATAATGTGTTGAGCCAAAGATGATGTCATCAACATAGACTTGGACTAGTATCACATCTTGTTTTGTCCTATAGATAAACAGGGTGTTGTCTATCTTTCCTCTGACAAACTTGTTTTGGATCAGGAAGGCTGAGAGAGTTTCATACCATGCTCTGGGGGCTTGTTTTAGTCCATATAGGGCTTTGTCAAGCTTGCAGACATAGTCAGGGTATTCACTACTTTCAAAGCCTGGGGTTGTTGAACATAGACATCTTCTTTGAGTTCACCATTCAGGAAGGCACTTTTGACATCCATTTGGTAAACTTTGAAGTTCATGTATGTTGCATATGCAAGGAAGATCCTGATGACTTCCATTCTTGCAACAGGAGCAAATGTCTCATCCTAGTCAATGCCTTCTTGTTGACTGTAACCTTTGGTTACAAGTCTGGCTTTGTTTTTAATGACAATGTCGTTTTCATCAATTTTGTTTCTGAAAACCCACTTCATTCCTATGACAATGACATCCTAAGGACATTTGACTAAAGTCATGACCTTGTTACTATCAAACTGTTGAAGTTCTTCTTGCATAGCCTGAATGTTGGAATCACTCCTAAACTATATTTCAAGTGTTTGTAATCAATATGTAATAGGTTGCTTAATTAGGCTTTTATGTTAGTTTTAATGGCAAGGCTTATGTAGAAATCCCATAAGCCTTGGCCCTTATCCAATAAGGAAAGGAAGGGAACTTGTGTGTTTCCCTAGTTCCTTTCCCTATATAAGCACTTGTAAACCTTCATTTGAAGGTTGGTTGTTCACTCTTAATACATTCCTACGCATAAACTTTCTCTCATATATTCGTGTGTGTGTTAGTGTGTTCATCCGATCATCTTATCTATATTTCTTACATATTGATGCTTGTGTTACAATATGGTGACCTAACAGTGGTATCAGAGCCATCTAGTTGGGTGAAACACTTTTGTTTTTGAAGTTTTGTTTCATACGCGCATAACTTTTTCATACGCTTAAAAGCTTCAACTTTTACAGTTAAAAACTCAAGATTTTTGTGGTTTAAGGTTCATTTAGTGTTAAAGTTTAAGTTTTTAGCATCAAGTTTGAAACTTTACGTGTGTAGAATAGTTTTTGATCTTGATTTTGTTCGTGTGGTTCTGTCTACGCTTAAGGGTGAAAGTTATTTTGGTTCATCAAGTTTCAAACTTTTGTATTATTTTGGTGATATTGAAGCTCTTTCATCATTAAAATCAGGTTTCTAAACATTTTTAAGCATAAAAATCAGTTTTGGTGATAGTTGGTACTTTCTACTCGTAACAAAACCCTAGTTTTACTCGTAAGCACAAAGTCTACACCTAAGCAGCACTTTATGCGTAAGGATTTCTTCACTTGATCTTCACAGCTGTTTGTTTACTCAGTGTTTTCTTGCTTGGATAAGCCTGAAAACACTTCGACTTTGGATATCTTTTACACTTGTATAAGTGTAAAGGATTTTTGGGCAAAACCCTAGTTTTATGCCTAAGCTAAACTCTTACGCGTATAATTCTTTTTGCCTAAGCATTTCTTACGCCTAAGCTTGTCTTACGCATAAGCAAATATTACTCATAAGGATTCTACTACTAAGCCTTTGGTTTACGCCTAAGCTATGTTTTCCTCAAGTCTACGCGTAGGCTATTCCTACGCGTAAGCTCTATTCTACGTGTAAGTTGGGTATTACGCATAAGGTACTTTCTACGCATAAGCTGTTTCTACGCTTAAGGTTACTTCACCAACAAACTCTAAGTTTCATTCGACTACAAAGATCCATCATCAACACAAGTTTCAAGATGTCTCAACCACCATACTCTAGCTACTTTCCTCATGAGTATCCTCAACAACAAGAACAACAATTCTATCAACAATATCCTCCACCATCTCCACAACAATTGCAACAATTGCAACAACAATTTCATCACTTTCCTCAAGGAGCAAACCCTCCTCCACCACAAATGGTTCCACCAATCCCTCGTCAACAAGTACAACATTACACATACTTTCAAAATCAGTATCCCGCCAAGTATGCTATGAATGTTACAACACCAAAGGAACCGTCTTGGTTTGCAATGATGTCTGAAGCGTTAAGTAGCCAACAATCCATTCATGAAGCTGGATCCCTTGACAGACCTCCAATGCTCACTCCCGGAAACTACGATCAATGGGTGATAAGGTTCTTTAGGTTTTGTGATCTAAAGAAGCCACATGGAAAGTTTTTGAAGAAGGTCATCCTTGAAGGTCCTTTTCAGATGCCTACTCTCACTGTACCCGGAGATCTGAATGCTAATCCACCAAGAGATGATATCACCAACGTTGTCGGTCTTGATCAACTTACTACTGATCAACTTCTTCACTTAGAAGCTGATGAACTTGCAATGCAATATATCCTTTGGGATTACCCAATCTGATACTTCGTAGTGTTGATGCTCAGAAGACTGCTAAAGCAATGTGGGAGCACATTCATCTTCTAATGGAAGGCAGAACTCAATCAAGAGGATATGGAATCAAAAATCTACTTAGCATATGAACACTTCATGATTGAACCAGGGGAGACATTAGAGTCATATCATCATCAGTTCTCAGACATCATAAATGACTTGGAGAAACAAAATATCATTATGCCAAGGATTGCTGTCAACACAAAGTTCCTGAGCAGTCTTGGTCCTGATTGGGAAAAGTATGTTATCTTTATCCGTCAAGCGAAGAATCTTCATCAAGCTACATACGGATTGTTGTATGACTATTTGAAGCACCACCAAAAGGAAGTTGACAAAGAAAGGATCATTTGTGGAGTCCCTGCTTCACCATCACTCCCGGATAATCAAACTCTTGCTTTGTGGGCTCAAGCATGTTATCCTCAATTCCCAACCTTACAAACTGATGAGTGTGTAAATACTCATCATTTTTAGTCAAATCTGAACTGCAAAACCGTTAAAAATGCTCAGAAATGCATCAAAACACTGAAAATATCTCAAAAGTGCATTTTATATGTTTTAGATGCAAAATGTTTAAAATCAGATGAAAAACGAGCAAAGTTTGCATAATTGGCAGTTTCAGTCCCCCGACTTTCAGAAAATGGCAAAATCAGTCCCTAGGCATTTATTTTAAAAGAAAAGTCACCAGAGGTCCCTTTGAAATCATAAATTATCATATTTAGTCCTTTGGTGCAAAATCTAAAGATATTTGAGAAATTACAGTTTTGATCCCTGGGTTTCTAAAATGGTCAAAATTAATCCTTGGAATTTTAAAAGTGTCAAAATTAACCCTTGGATTATTAGAGGTTGGCAAAACTAGTCCTTGTACTACTCTTCATAATTTACAAATTTGGTCCTTTGGTTTTGTGGAATTGCACAAATGGTCCCTAGTGTTTAACATGGATTTAATACTAATCCTAAATCCAAACCGGACCTAATTAATGACCCAAGCCCAAACCAAACCCCCTTGGCCCAATCCTCCAACCCGGTCCAAATCCATAACCCGACCAACCCAGTTACCCATGTTTTAAATAATATTACCCCGCCCCCCTAGTATCCTGTCTTCCCCGACATTTATGTCTGCAACCCCCCTCCTCTAGCCACCAAATATCACCCTACTCCACCCTTTGTCTCTCCCCTCCTCACCTACCCTTCAAATGCATTAATTGCATCCTTGTTCCTGTCCCTGATATCAAAACCAGGATTTGGCGCCAAAACGACATAAATGGCCAAGATCATTCCAAAGCAATCCAATGGCCAGGAAACATCTGGGATGTGATCAGAGGAGTGAGAAAAGAGTTTTTGATTATAAAAGAAGCCAAGAGGAAGCAAGATGGAAGGTAGTTAGTTAGTTTTTCAATTATGTATGTCGTTTCTTAAATTAGTATGTCTTAATTAGTTTTTAACTGTATTTTCCAGTCAATTTGTATCAAACAAAGTTACCCAAGTGTATTGCAACTCATTTTAAATCTCAATTCAAGTTTTAGTTACAATTTCATGTTTCTGTGTTCCTGTTGGAATTTTCACTATCCAAGTCTTATGTATAAGCTTCAATAAGCTTATTTATAAGCTCAAACAAGTTCAAATTAGCTTAGTAAAGCTTACCATAAGCTCACATCTCAGTTTCAATCATCTTTGGACACTGGTCAACAAAAGTCAACATAAGAGCAAAAAATGATGCAGGGATGATATGGGTTGATTCAGGAATGGAAATAGGTTGATTTGGAAGCAATGGGGTGGTTTAAATAGGTTAGTGGTTACTGTGGTTCTGGTTTCATAGTTGGCAAGCCATTGTGGCTAAAGGACTATAAGTAAGTGTTTTTCAATTCATAGCATAATCTGTTAGTGTGGTTACAATTAGTTAAAACCTGTTTCACAAGTAGTAATTAGGTTGTTTAGAGTTAATTTGATCATAATCTATGTTAAATCAGTAGTTAGTTTTGATTTAGATTGCAAGTCAGTCTATACAAGGGTGTTTGGCTTAATTGGTTTAACTGTCATTTAGGTCTATTCAGTGTTAGTTTTTTGTTGGTTCAAGTTTATTTAGCTCTAAGTAACTCATTTGAGTCAAAATCTTGTGCTTGTTAGTTCAAAAAGTCAATATCTCACATAATCAATCTCAACTCTTAACTGTTGTGGATTTGGATTTGCAAAATCTTATTTTGTGTTTGAAAGTCTTAAACATAGCTTGCTTCATTCATATTTCATCAAAATACAACAACATCAGTCCTTAAATTGTATTCAAATCTCAAGAAAGTCAAGTTTTCAATCTGTCTCAAAAAGTCAAAACTGTATAAATAACCAGTTTGTGCAGAACTTGAAAGCATTGCACAGTAGTCATTTCAAATGGTTAGGGTCTGATTCTTGGTCTAGTTGTAGCCTTCTTGGTGGTCTTGAGAACCACTTATCTGGTTTTAGCATTTGCTTGCTAAATAGGCTTGTGCATAAGCTCAAAGTCAGGACCTAGTTGCCCTGCTCCAAGCTCAGCTTACATTGAGCTTTTCTCAGATCTTGCAGGCTTGTCTCAGGGCTCAATAGAGCTTGTCTAGAGTTGCTTTTTGGTTTGCTAGTTATTAGCCAGGTCTAGTTTAGGTCTTAACATTTGGATTCTGCTTTTTAGCTTATTTGGGTGCTTATTTTGGGACTGCAAGTAGGTACTTAAAATCTGTTTTAGCTTGTAATCTCAAATTAGCCAAACCTGTGTAGATTGCTATTCAGTAGTTAAGTGTTGTTCTTTTTAGTTCATTTAGAGTAACTTTTGCATAATATTGCTTCTGTATTCAGTGGGTAACTTGTTTGGTTCATTTGGCTTATTTTAGTGCTTATTTATAAGCACTTGTGACATCAGTTTCATATTCTTCCAAGCAACCACCTGTTTTTCCATTTTTCCTAGATTCTTATTATTATTTTAGAGTTTTCCTGAAATTTTCAGATTTTTCCTAGCTGGTTTGCTATTTTTCTTGATTTTAATTAGTTTTTAGCACTTTTTAATTAGCTTTTAATACAAAAAATTCAGAAAAGGTTCAAAAAAATAATTTTTCAATTTTCTTAGGTTTAGATAAATATAAAAAGTAAAAAAAGTAATTTTCCAGATTTTTCATAGTTCATTTTGTAATTTTTAGTAATTTAATTAGTTTTTAATAGTTTAAAATTCCTAGAAAATAGAAACATAATCAGAAAAATACAAAAATAGTTTTGAAAATTCTATTTTGATATTTTAGATTTTTCTAAGTCTTAATTTTATTTTTCTAGCTTTATTTCACAATTTCTTGTATTTTAGCTAATATTTAATAGTTAAAAATAGTTTTTAATTAGATAATTAGTTATAAAAATAATTTTCTTTTTCTATAAATTTTATCTTATAATTAGGATTGTAAAAATATCATTTTCATATTTTTAGGGTTAATATTGATTTAGTTTCACGTTTTTATTTGTACGTCGCGTAGTTTTTAATTTCAGTTTCGTAAAAACATAAAAACAAAAACATCATTTTAATTATAGTGATAGCGTTTATTTAATAGATTTTAACTTTTTAATTTCCTTCAATTTGCATTTTAGCCCTTGTAGTTTGTATACTTTTTCCTTAGTTATAATAATCAAATCTCTTTTCCATTCAAATTCCTCGATCACTTTACGTTTGATAAATCCTGTGGAGTTTGATAGGACTCCTTGAGATCATTTTAAGCCTCTAGGGTTAACAATAACAATGACAATAAACTTGGTACGCAGCGGAATAAAACAAAGCATAGTTATTGACACAAGGTTTATCTTTATAATCACTCCAAGCCTCAAATATTATTGATAATACGGTTACACTAAACTTGTAACAGGGATCAAAGATCCTTGAGGCTAAACTACACAAATCCTAGGCGTCCACTTAGAGGACTTGACGCCTAGACACACACACACACCTTTAACAACTACATTATGGAAGACTTAATTAATAAAACCTACACCCCATGTCCTCTTTATATACTAGAGGATTAGGGTTTACAAATCTCTACAAAGGACTAAATAATAAATCTTCTTTTGCAAGCAAGTCCTTCCATCTTTTTGTAAGTTTCATCTTTTTCTCTTTAAGCCCTTGATGTTTCATTCTTTTATTTATTTTGTCTCATCAAATCCAAGGAACCTAAAACCCAACAATCTTCCCCTATTTGATGATGACAAAACAAACAAAGTCGTGTACGAACTTCCCTAGACGAAGTAGCAGAAGTTGAGATGTAAACATCTCCGTGAATGAAACAATCTTGTCTTCCTTTGTCTTCCCCTTAATTCATACTACGCCACTCCAATATATCTTCCCCTTTTTGTTATCAACAAATAGAGAATGTAAACATTAGAAACTTCCCCTTGAGTGGTGCATGAATATTGAATGATTCTTCAAATCTGTAAGCTCCTTGTAATGATCACTTGTGAAGAAAACCAAATATAACAAACTTGATAAAGAAGTAGAATAATGATGAGTGTGTAAATACTCATCATTTTTGTATAAAATAAACTGCAAAATCATCTGAAAATACTCAGAAACACATCAAAATGATCAAAATATCACAAATCAGTGTTTTATGTGTTTTAAATGCAAAAATATCAAAATCAGATGAAAAACATATCAAATTTACAAAAATTGCAGTTTTAGTCCCCCAAGTTTCAAAAATTGTCAAAAATAGTCCCTGAGCCATAATTTCAAAAGCAGAAAAGTCACCAAAGGTCCTTTTAAAATCAAAAGTTGTCAAAATAAGTCCTTTGGTGAAAAATATACAAAGTTTGAGAAAATTACAAAAATGGTCCTCCAAGTTTGAAAATTGGCAAATTTAGTCCCTGGAAAATGTGAAAATGGCAAAATTGGTCCTTGCACTTTTGATGATTGTCACTTTTAGTCCTTGGATTAACTTTTCTGAATTGGCAGCAAAGATCCCTTGATTTTCAGATTTACACATTAGGCCCCTTGAATATTAAACCCTTATTCCCCATTTGGCCTGGTCAAATCACTTGTGACCCCCTGTCAATATGCAATTTGGACCCCCTATATAATATCTGGTCAAACTAACCAGTCAACCCATCTCTTTCCCACCTTTCCCTCTACCTTGTCTGCTCCCACCATGCCCAGCCACCAACACCACCAACCCAGCCTCCTTCTCACCTCACCATGTCCCCCCTCCTCAGCATACATCCAAGGATCAATTAATGCACCCTTACCCACCATTTCAACCCCCAATTGGCAGAAAACCATTTTGGCGCCAAAAAGCTATTTAAACGGTGGAGATCAGTTCTAGGGCATCCAATGGCCAGAAATTGTTGGGAAATATTCAGAGGTGAGAGAAAAGAGCTTTGGGTTATAAAAGACAGCATTTGGAAGCAAGTTGGAGAGTCTACTAGTTTTTTATCTTTCACTTAGGTCGTTTTTATGTTTAATCTTTCAAATTAGTGTAAAACTTGTAATGTTTTGCTAAAGTGTATTAACTTTAAGTATTTGAATGTATTGAAACTGATTCCAAGTACTAATTTCAGTTTAATGTTATAATCTTCAGTTTATGTCCACTGTTGAAATATTCCAAGTCTAAATCTTGTTTACAAGCTTCAAAAAGCTCATTTCTCAGTATTAATAAGCTTATACAAGCTTCACATAGCTTTCTACAAGCTTACATTGTAGTTTCTAGCAAGTTGGGACTTTGGTCAAAGAAAGTCAAACAGGGTCAATATGGCAATGGAATTGGTCAATGGGTGAAGCAGCTATGGATGTGGGTTGATATTAAGCTAGGTTAGGGGTTTGGATAGGTTAGTGGTCCATTGTTTCAGTTTTGGCTAACCATTGTGGTTGTGGACTTTTGTAAGTAATTTTCTCAAATTCTTGCATATCATGCATGTGTCGTTATAATCTGTTGAAACTTGTTCCAATAGCAGTATTCAAGTTATTTAAAATGAGTTTGATCATTGTTACAAGCCTGATCAGTCATTAGTATAAGTTTAGTTTGCAAATCATAGTTAAAAGGGTGTTTGGATTTGAGATTCCAACTGCATTAGAAGCTAGATCAGTGGTTCCAATCTTTTGGTACATGTTTGATAACTCCAAATAAACTCAATTGAGTCATCATCTTGGGTCTGCTAGCTCAAAAAGTCAAAAGTTCTTTTAAAACTGTCTCACTTGTTCACTGTTGGATTTTTAAAAAAAGCAAATCATCATTTTGTGTTTAGAAATCAATAACAAAGGTTGTAAAAGCTTCATTACATCATAACAGATCATAATCAATCATCAAATTGGGTCTAAACTTCACTTTAGTCAAAGTTCATCTGGTTTCAAAAAGTCAAAAATGTCAAAAAAGTGGTTTTGTGCAGAAAGTGCAGCATCTGCACAGGTTTCATAATAGCTTTTTAAGGTCTGATTTTTGGGATATAAGTAGTTGGCTAGGTGGTCTTTAGGACCTAATATCTGTTTTTAGCTTAAGGCCTCTGGTTGAGCTTGTGCATAAGCTCAAAGTGAGCCCTAGGTGCCCTGCACCAACTCAGTATTAACTGAGTGATTTCTCAGTTTCTGAACAAGCTTGTGCAGAGCTTGTAAAAGCTTTTCAAGGGCTGGTCTTTTGGTCATAGGTAGCCACTTAGGTCTAGTTTAGGTATCAATAATTGGATTTTAGTTTGTAGCTTATTTGGTTGCTTATTTCTGGCCTGCAAGTTGACTCCAAAATCTGTTTTAGCTTAATACCATAATCACCAAATTTGTGTTATCTTGTTAATCAGTAGTATTAGCTTGTTAAAACTTGTTCTATTTTAGTTATTTTAGCTTATTATAACTTCTTTTAACAGTTGGTAGTTTGTTTGGCTCATTTAGCTTATTTTAGTGCTTATTTCAATAAGCACTCTCACATCAGTTCCATAATCTTGTACACAAGCACTTGTTTTTCCAATTTTCATAGCTTCTTAATATTATTTTGGAGTTTCCCTGAAATTTTCAGATTTTTCTCAGCTGTTTTGCTATTTTTCTTGATTTTTATTGGTTTTTAGCACTTTTTAAATAGCATTTAATACAAAAAATTCAGAAAAGGTTCAAAAAAATAAGTTTTCATTTTTCTTAGGCTTAGATAAATATAAAAAGTGAAAAAAGTAATTTTCCATATTTTTCATAGTTCATTTGGTAATTTTTAGTGATTTAATTAGTTTTTAATAGTTTAAAATTCCTAGAAAATAGATAAATAATCAAAAAAATACAAAAATAGTTTTGAAAAGTCTATTTTGATCTTTTAGACTTTTCCAAGTCTTAATCTTATTTTTCTAGCTTAATTTCCTATTTTCTTGTAATTTAGGTAATTAATTAATAGTTAAAAATAGTTTTTAATTAGATAATTAATTTTAAAAATAATTTTCTTTTTCTATAAATTTTCTTTTATCATTAGGATTGTAAAAACATCATTTTCATATTTTTAGGGTTAATATTGAATTAGTTTCACGTGTTTAGTTGTACGTCGCGTAGATTTTAAATTCAGTTTCGTAAAAACATAAAAACAAAAACATCACTTTAAATATAGTGATAGCGTTTATTTAATAGATTTTATCTTTTTAATTTTCTTTAATTTGCATTTAAGGCGTTTTTAATTTGTTGGATTTTCCTTAGTTATAATAATCACAATATCCTTTTTCGTTCAAATTTCTCGATCACTAGACGTTGATTGATCCATTGCATAGCTCGCTGGGACATAACGACCCGGGGAGACCCTATACTCCTCAGATCTTAATTGCATTAGTGTTTGAGCAGTTTTTAGTCTTTTAGACTTGACTGTTTAGCACCAATCAAATAACCCAAACTTGTGTCTTATATCTTGCACTATAGATGACATCGAACGTATACCCAATCTTGGTGTATAAGGAGACCGCAATCCCTTGACGATAATCACTGAGCACAATAACGTCACTCCTTTAAGTGTTATGTCAATTCTTCGTCATAATCATTGAAGCACGAACAAGTTACCTCCAAAGTGTAACACCCACTTTGAGATATGATAAGAGCACGAATCTGTGTTACTCACCTACAATATCAAATAGGTGATATCCAACCGTCTTCGTAATCAACTAGTCCAATAAACCAAATACGAGCTTTTTAAAACCTTTAAGAACAAATTCCAAACTCCATGTGTGTGTGAACCAATAACCTCTGTGTGTGTAAAACCATCCAAACGTTAAACTTATCTGAGAACCAAAAATCATGTGTTATCTGATATCGATTAATGCTAGCAGTAAAACACGTTTCTCGGATAACATAAGCGATACAAACTTGCGAATAGGCAGCATTAGAAACTTAAAATCCTAGAAGTATTAATGCTGGCCAAATCTTGTAACAAATAGCCCTTTATCTCCATGAACGAATCCCTATAATATTTTGATCACTGTCCCACGTTGAATAAATTGAAAGAGTTATACGAATGTGTGAAACAATATCAATTGCAATAAACACTGTCCCACAAAACAAGTACAAGAATTCCTTTTCTCATTGTCCCATGTGTAGTCATTCCATTCTCCAACCCATGTTCACATGATGTAAAAGGTGAAATCCCATTGGATGATTATCAATATCTCTCTCTCGATATGTACAAACTCAGCAGCTTAAGTTAAAAATCTTCACATCATGTGACTAAGATACAAACAAGTAGCAGTAGATACTATAAACCCTCGAATATGATTTATTGAATATCACAAAAACCAATCTTGCATCCCAAAACATTATATCCAACCAACGAACAGGTATTCAAGTAGCAGTGGTTATGATTTGGTCTAGCAGTGGTTTCGACAACATAGCAGTGGTTAAGAGCGAACGCTATCAGTGGTTACAAGATGGACTGGCAGTGGAATCGATTAAAGCTAGCAGTGGAAACACGCATAACTAGCAGTGGTTACGAGATACGTAGCAGCACAAACAAACCTCGAGCAACACTAATCTCATAAGAAAACACAAACAGTAAGGTGTTCAATTCTTCGCGTTCTTGTGCACTTCAATATCACATTGCCATAACTACGTTATAGAACATGCACGATGACCAGCTTAAACAAATAGTACCAGTAAACAAATAGTACCAGTAGCATAGCTACTAGTAATAAGTCACGTTTACTATATATTCATGGTCACCACATGCCAATAAAGAATAAGAGTAGCATGTTACTGATCCATGAGATGGTTTAAATCATAACCGGCCAATTACTACGAGGTGCATGATCATAGTCCCACTTATATACCACCATCCATTACATCAATTAGAGACCATCAATAATAGTAGTGAATAAATACCACTGACCAATAAGAAATCAAATCAGTACGTTTTTAATTATGAGGATCTCTTATGCAAAATCACTATCAAGAATGTAGAGTAAATAAAGGATATTACAAGAAGCTAACCAATTCAAAGATTATATATATACAAACATGTGTACTATAACCCAAGAATGAATTACTTACTCCATCGTTTAATTAACAAATAACCAAAGTTGATTTTGCATGCAATTATACTCCAAAAATTCGAAAATTTAACCTGTTTCAGCAGCCAACTTCGACATTGAATAACTTTTTACTGGAAGCTCAGATCGAAAATCCCTTCGGTAAAAAGTTAGATGAATATATAGAGAACGTCCACCGAAAATTTCGTCACGATCCAACGGTTAACGAAAAAGTTATGATCGTTATAAAACAGTGCTGCAGAAACATATACGAAAAATTTCAGCTTCGAATTTTTTCTTCTTTTCGCCATTCTTCGACCAATAAAACCTTGTGAATCCCTAGGTAACGAGCTCCCCGATCTCTGATACCAATTGTGGAGTTTGATAGGACTCCTTGAGATCATTTTAAGCCTCTAGGGTTAACAATAACAATGACAATAAACTTGGTACGCAGCGGAATAAAACAAAGCATAGTTATTGACACAAGGTTTATCTTTATAATCACTCCAAGCCTCAAATATTATTGATAATACGGTTACACTAAACTTGTAACAGGGATCAAAGATCCTTGAGGCTAAACTACACAAATCCTAGGCGTCCACTTAGAGGACTTGACGCCTAGACACACACACACACCTTTAACAACTACATTATGGAAGACTTAATTAATAAAACCTACACCCCATGTCCTCTTTATATACTAGAGGATTAGGGTTTACAAATCTCTACAAAGGACTAAATAATAAATCTTCTTTTGCAAGCAAGTCCTTCCATCTTTTTGTAAGTTTCATCTTTTTCTCTTTAAGCCCTTGATGTTTCATTCTTTTATTTATTTTGTCTCATCAAATCCAAGGAACCTAAAACCCAACAAATCCATCGCATAGCTCGCTGGGACATCACGACCCGGAGAGACTCTATACTCCTCAGATCTTCATTGCATTCGTTCCTGAGCCGTTTTAAGCTTGTTACGGTCTGCCATTCACAAGTGGCAGGCTTGTGTGATAAAGCTTGACTGTTCGGGAGCGCATCACAAACTATTTTCACAAACCCTCTACAATCAACTGTTCAGATTACACCATATGATCTGTAACACCCCAACCCGACAAGGGTAGAAGTGTCACATTCTGGTGTCATATCAGAACATACAATTAAAGTATTTACAAACGAAAACCTTAAAAGTGAAGTATCAAGTCATTTAAACAATGATTTACAAGGAAAATTACAAAACCCAAATGTCTAAGATAAAATGAAATCTCAAAACAAAAGCCCGCCAAAATAAGTCCAACAGAAAGGTATCTATGGTTAGTCCACCCAAATGATCCAACTCTCAGCCCAAACAAAGCCCATCTTCAAACCTAAAACCTGCCGCAGGAAAAGAAATGCGGCTGAGCTTAAAAAGCCCAGTGAACAGATATAACAAAACGGAAGCTAAATAAAATCTGAAAATGCGAAATGAAACAAAGGAAACAGATAACAAAGTCGCAGCGAAATAAGGACAATGAGTCTATGAGGATCCTGCAGAACACAATTATATAGATATCCAAAGCACAGATAACAAGGAGAGCGAAACAAAGCAAGGCATCGATGACATGTATACATGTACATACAAACCAGGCATACAAGTACTGAAACATAATCAAGCATAGCAGACGTCGTATCCACACAACATAAACATCATACAATCAATTCAGGAAATCATAAGCCATACAAGTCAAAGAGAAATCTAAGGCAAGCGGAAGCAATTAATTAGAAAGTGAGCATGGCAATCACACGTAACAAGTAGGAAATACAATATGAACATTATAATTAAATGAATTAAAGACATAGCAGAGCAACTAATCAAATTAACAATCCAGACGTCACGAGTTGAACCATTTACCCAGTCAAACCGTAGCATAGACAGAATTGTAAACATGGCAAGTCAACAATAAGCCGATAAGGACACAACGAATAGTCACAGTCCACGAGATTAACTTAACGAAGTACACATAATACACAGACAAAACTATCGATTACACATTAGTATGGTCACCAGACAAATCAGAGGTTCACATAACAATGAGATCACATATCATCAGATGAAAACAGGTAACTCAAATAACCGCATATTAATCACATCATAGCAAGATAATCAATAGTCACATAAAACATAAATAGCATAAACAAATCCAATAAACACATAATAACCCGGTACGTGAATGGAACGATAGTCTGAAATAACGGAATGAGAGTGTGACAGATCAAAGAAATGGAATATATATATCTTGGTAGTAGAGTGAGTCATATAAGGGTACACAGAATATGGTGCGTTGGGGAAATGTAGAAGGTACAATATAGGTATATCAAAGGTGTAAGGGTTGTCAGAAATCTATCCCGAGCCAACAAAACAAACCATATCAATAGTGGCAATAGCAGCCAAGTAACCAATAGTAACCATTGTATTCGGAGGGGTGACCTCGGAATACCAAACCAATATGAGGGGATACCTCAGTAACAAATGGAGTAGCTAGCTCCCAAAATGTGAGGGGGTGTATTGCACACACGCACCGCATCACCAAAACAAATCATATCATATCAAATTCAAATAAAAAACAAATCTAGGATGCATCCATACGCCCCCTGCAAAACAATAGTGGCCATACAATATATCTGAAGCGCGCATAATCAATACAAAATGGGGACGGTGTGGAACATCACTCAACCACACTAAAGTCATGCCATTGGTGCATCAATGACACGGACATGGAACCCCCATGACTAGTTAATGGCTCGGGTATCAATCTGAAGGGTCAAACAAAGGTTCAAAGTGTAGCAATATATAGGTCTTCACAATCAAAGTTTCAATATCAATGGTTCACAATTCAGAGGTTCATAGCAATAATTCAATATCAAGGTCCAATATCAATGTTTCAATACAAAGTTTCAATAGCACACATATAATAGCACAGATCAATAGCAAAAGTTCAATAGCAAAGGGTTCAATAACGAAAGGATCAATAGCAATGGTTCAATATCAAGGGTCAGCAGTAAGCAAAGGTTCAATATCCGAGGATCAATAGCAATGAAAGCATAGCAATGAATATCATAAGCGAAACAAAGTCGAAGGACCAGAAAGTCATGAGAGATCCCTACTGAAAAGGGATAGAATATCTGTACCTTATTCGAAGCAATCAACAATGAAAGTAAAGTCAAGAAAGGAGATCAATCGCGTCGCCCGGAACCTATATGAATTAGATAACGTTCTATAAGAATCCGAAACACTTGTTTAAGACGGCTTTCCATTTTTAGCAAGTTTCCCATTTTAGTAATCTTTCCATTTTAAGTACTTTCTATTTTAGGAAACTTTCTATTTTAGGCAGGTTTCTATTTTTAGTAACTTTCCATAATTAGCAGGTTTCCATATTTAGTAACTTTAGTTATTTATCTCAAGTTTATTAATGAAAATGAGTATTATTATGATTTAGAATCATTTATGACAAGTTACAAAAGTTTAGGGTTTTAAAATCTCAATAATGCAAAGTATAGGGTTAAAAGTGTAAATATAGTAAGTTTACTCATTTTACTCATTTAATCCATTTAGTTAGTATATTAACAAGTTAATCCTTCAAGTTTCATAATTTACAAAACAACCCCTTTAACTTTATTAAATCATGTAATTACAAACCCTAGTTTTTAGGTTATGATTAACGAATCCGTTCTAAACCATTTTAGCTCGATTAATACAAGATTACAAGACTCCTATGTGATATCATTTTTGATTCGAACCACCCTTCATCCAAAACCCTTTTGTACGCCCCATGTATAAATCAAAACACCCTCGTTAATCATTCGTTAACAATTCCATTTATCATATACGTAATCATATGATTTTACAAGCTCGTTAAACCCTTAAACAAAATATATTTATGTCGACATAAGAAAGATTCAAAATCAGTTTCATGTTTATATTACATATCTTATGCCATTCGAATTACATATATTAAGATTCAAGGCTTTATGTATTCATGTTTCATCATTTTATGTAACAAATATACTTATGATTTTATGTGATCCATTTTACACAAACCCAGCTTTCTTTCGAACCAGCACCCAATATACAACACATGCACCCCAAACCACATCGGTTTCCTCCAAACCACACTAGCACAACCAAACTAAGAGCAAAAGAACAAAGCATGTGCGATGATCCCATTGCATAGCAGTAGAATTAGATAAGGAGAAACAAAGAATTTAGTTAAGCACCGTATATACATAAGATCCCGAACATTATATTTTACCTAGTGTATTTTAGTATTCATATAAACAATGTATTTTACTACTTTGTACTTATGTATTTCGGAACTTAGAATTATATACATTAAGCTTACCGTATTCTATACATTATATTTGTACTTTGACTAAAACTTAGAAAGAATACAGCTGTATTTATATAAAACAAATTCCCAAATTGCTCGAACATTTTAGTATACTAAT